>JAJOHK020001171.1:0-15336 GCA_022457215.2 Leucocoprinus gongylophorus | reverse complement strand
TTTTATAGGTTTTTTTCATCCCCCCCCCCCCCCCCCCCCTCCCTTTTCTTTTTGCAAGTCAATTCTTTTCAAGGTTGTTCCTCTCCATTTTACTAGGTATTTACTGCAGCATCATCTCTCTCTCTCTCCAATGAGAATTTCATATTTTTGTCAAGTCCAAAACATTTTTCATTAATGGAAATACAGGAGTTGAATGACAAATAATAACAGCAACAATAACAAGTGTTGGACGCACAGCAGCATGGTGTAGTGTGGACAACTGACAACCACTTACCAGTAGTAAGTTCTGTAGTGGAGAGCTTAGTAGTGTAAGTGAAGTATAATAAGTAGTAGTAGTATTGAACTCAAAGTAAAATTTTCCATTGATTACATTATTCATCATGGTACAGATACTTAGTAAGCAGAATGCTTTACAACATTTCTCCTCACTTAAGATGTTAGCTGTTAAGTGACAAAAGCATAAGCAGATAGACTTAGAGTATTTCCAAGTCAAGAATTGGATAGAAACAATTGGATAGGATTTAACCAAAATTCTTAGTCAAGATATCAGCAGGATTCTTTTTCCCATCAATATAATATGGTTTAATTTATTTGTCCTCAATTAAGTCTCTTATATAGTAGTTGTTATATCCATTCCAATTCACAGATAATATATACCAATCTATTCACATATAGATTACCTGTTGTAACAACCACTAGTCTAAGAACAACCAATAGACTACTAAGTAAACTTATGATACATAGTTGGCCCATACTAGCAATAAATAAGTCTTTCCTAAAGTCCACATGTTGTCCACTATACTATTACCACAAGGCAAACATGCCTTCTGACATTATTTGTTCTAGCTCCTTCTATTATATTCTAGACCTTATGACATTACATTATGTAAATCATCATGTGACCACAGTCACATGCCTCTTTATCATTCAAAAAGAAATCAAATCAAGAAAAATAGATAAAAAGAAAAGAAAATTAAAATAAATTGTTAGTGTCTAAGTACACCATAACATTATCTCTCTCCATTTCATCTTGAACATCCTCACTAGACTTTTTCATTAACTCCATGAATCTCTACTCCAATATCTGAGGACTATCTAGACTCAGAGTAACTTGCTTATAGTCTCTATTCCTAAATAACTACTTTAGGTAGAATACTTAGTATATAAGCCAGTAATTACACTATAAATCTTTATTCTAAAAATCAACCAAAACTAACACTATCTTCTGGTATTGGCAATAATATATCTCATTATCATCTAGTAGACTTATTCTCTACAAATTCTTCTAAGCAGCTCTTACAAAATATACAATTAGTATAGCTAGTAGAAGTATAGTATATAAGTTAAAGCCAAAGATTGTTTTGACATCTGCATTCCATATATTCAAATAACATATACATATACTTGTTTATCTGATTTCTAAGGACTTACTAATAAGTCTTGGATAATGAAGTATGAACCATGTTTAATAGTAGTAACAAATATCAATATATTTGGAGCACTTTTTTTATATTAGTTTGAATTCTCAGAAAAGCAAACTAAGATTGTTGCTATAGAGATAAAAAGTCAGAACATCAAAACCAACCTTATTGAAGAGATTTCTCATCTAGATAAGTTAACAGTCACAATTAGAAAAGGTTATGTATTCAGCCTTAGTTGAAGACAGAGCTACTATCTTTTATTAGATCTTGTACCTAATCCAAATTAAAATATACCATAACAGACTCATTGCTAAGTTCATTATAGACTATTTGATACTTGTGAGTATTAAGCAAGTATTTACAGAGGTGTAATCCATCTTAATAATGCTCATTTAAGAGATTTTCCATCTATTAGGCAAGCTTGACTATAGTAAATTCTATATTAAGATATGAGCCAATCATTAGATATATTAAAGATCTAATCAATTGCTGGTACTTTTGATAGAAACTAAGATTGTACTACTTATCATTAGGTTTAAACATATAGCCCAATGGCAGTAGAGTACTTGTTATTTTTGTCAATATACTAGAATTTTGTCCAAGTACTCAGATTGGTTTATAAAGATATTTGATTCTTACAATTACAACTTATATATATTTCAAGAAACTCTTTGGTTTCTCTAAGGTTATGATATTTTCATTTCATCATGTATTTTCTCTTCAACTCCAAGAAAAGCAGGAAATCTTTTGAACTTATAAAGCAGACATTATTGATATAGGCAATTGTTATAACAAACTCTCTAGTCTTTTCATTAATGAAGTAGTACACACTAGCATCAGATTTATATTACTTAAATTCTAAGACTAACATTAACTTGGTCATTAAGTTGGTTATAGTCTATCAGCAAGATAATCTGGCTTGCTTAAGGCTATATAATGTTTTGTGAAGTCACCAGACTCTCTTTTCTTTACTAGGTAGCCTGAAACCTTTAGGCTGCTTTATATAAATTTCTTTATCTAGGTCACTATATAAGTAGGCAGTTTTTACATCAATATTATGGATATTCTAATTTTCAAGAGCAGCAATAGCCAAAAATAGGTGTGTCATCTTATAGTGAACTAATGGAGAGAATAATTTATAAAAGTTGATTCCTTTGACCTGAGAAGATCTTTTTGTAACAAGTTGAGATTTATAACAACTATCAAATTTAATGTTGAATATCTAGTGATTCTTGATCATCTTCTGTTTCTTAGAAAGATCTACAGCTTTATAAAAATTTCTGTTTTTGAGTAATTTCAGCTCTGTAAGGCAGAATTCAAGCTACTTCTTTTGAATGTCAGCTAGCAATTTAGTAATATCTTCAAGATTTTGGGAATTAGGTAAAATTCTGCTATATATTGTGCTAGTAAAAAACAAATTTGTTCTACTCTCTCTTCTTTTGCAAGACATGCTAAATGGCTAGTAATAGCTAACTTAGCTGATTTATCTACAAAAGATAGAGTATTTATTCTACTTCTATTATTGTCAACAATGATCAGGTGTTAGCCCTTCTTCCCACTAGACATTATAAAAAGTTATATTTATTTTGATGATGTTATTATATAAGTTATATAAGTAATCTACTCCATTTATTCTAATTATTCTAAGTAGCAGATTGTCAAGAAGTCTTTGTGCATTCTGGTATATTCTTTGTGATTTATGATGAGTATTTTGATACCTATTGTATACTATATTGGGATTGGGAAACCTTCCCCTTGATTGTTATGATGGACTATACAAAATGTTAGTAGGGTGTTTTTATCTATAGATATTTCCTTCTTTAAAAGATACCTAAGTTTGATATGTAGATTTCCTCAATTCAGAACCTTCTTATAGTGTTTGTGCAGTAGGTTACAAGAATTGTTAAGGGCTAAGAGGTCATATCTCAACATCAGGGTTAATATCATTAACCTCTTCAACCTCTACTATAGGTGTTTTAAACATTGGAGGAAGGAAGAGAAATAGAAACTTATTGAAAAGAGAAAGTAAAGAAAAATAAGAAGGAGAATTTTTTAAATGGAAGGAATAGATGTGAGTAAAATAGATACTAAAGCAGGTTTATCTTTGCCAGAAGATCCAGATACTGATGACTCTGTCTCTAGACTTATTTTGTCTAATATAATTTATGTTCTTTTACATAAAAGTCAGTATATTTAGGAAAGAATTATACTCATACCCAATAAATATGTTAAGACTATCAAGTATAATTCTCACTTCAGGTAGTTATCTAGGGTTAGTTATATGAAGAGGAGTTGAATCAAATGTGAAGACTTATCTGAAAATGGATATAGTTATCTAAAAGAGTGGATAAAGTACCCAGATTGTAAATCAAGCTAGAAAACTTATTTGCAGACTTATAACTGAGCCTCAGATAACAATCTTAGTCTTAACTTATATATTATGCTGCTGTCTATTGTATAGTCATAATTTTAGGCAACTAATTTAGAAAGAAGTGATTTTCTTTAGATTTGAGCTTAGAAAGAGAAGTAAGAAGTTTATCTTAGTCAATTTTCAGACTAGAGACTACAGAGTATCTAGTTTGTCTTAAATACTAAGTCTGTAGTCAGAACTGTGGCTAGGAAAATAGTAGTATAGGATATAACTAAGAAGACATTATAAAAATAGTATCTAGGTAATAGGACAACTAAGAGTTACTATGAGATGGAACTTCAAGGATTAATCTGTATGTATGAGCAAGTATAAATGCAGAAGTATATTTAGGAATAATTACAGTCCTATCTGAAATTAAAAAGTAGATATCTTAGAAGTTTTAGAAGTTGGTCTATGATAGAATATTATTAATTTAGAGCACAGCACAAATTTACTGGCATAAACCTTGTCAGGGAGAAACATATATGTTCTATAGCCAAAAATACAAAAGTATAATGTTTTAGGTTTATTATCCAAAAAGATCTCCTGAGATGTTTTCAATTTAAGACATCTAACAGATGTGTACAATTATATACAATAGCAAACTTCTATATAGAATTTAGTAAATATACTTCAAGTTGTATCAACTATGTCTTTTTAAGCAGTATATAGTTCAAGTATTCAGCACAATTATTTTGTTGGTATACATGTAGAATACTAGTTTTATAAATAATTTCTTGCTCTTATAAAAAGGATTATAATTCCAACATTATATACTCTCTCTCATTATTAGTGTACAATTTTTTCACTAGATAAAAAGTTGTATTTGACCATATTTGAAAAATTAACTTAATTACTTTTGCAGCTTCAGACTTTTTGTATAGAAAAGTAATATTACAATAGGAGAAGTAGTTATTAATATAATAATCCACTTGTATTTTGAAAAGAACAAAGTGAGAAGTACAAGGAAATCCAAGTGAATCAATTTAAGAGACTTACTAGAGTGAACTTAGAACTTAGTAACTAGTTTAAAAAAGAATCTTGTATAGAATTTACACAAGAGAATTTGACAGAGTTGCAAGTACAAAGGATCCATCTTATATATGTTAGGTTAATGGTCTATGTTAAGCTATATTTAATCTACTCTAAAAGCTATACATTATATATAAGGTTAATATATAGAAAATATATTATATAACATTATTGTTTTAGAACTTTCTATGTTTTTCTCTTGTGTTATATGATTATGTAACCATGACATGTGAAACTGATGTGACAGTTGTGACAATCATGTGTAATATTATACTATAACCCTAACCTTAAGTTCTAACTAAGAAAATAAAAATAAAAATAAGAAAGAAAAATAAAATAAATAGAATCCATCATTTTCAACTCTGACATAAAGAGGGTTCTTAGGGAAACTACATTGGTGTATACTTTCAAGAAAACAACTATGGCAAATATATTTCTATATTGAAAAATGAATTTTATTTGTATTTTTAACATTATCAAGAATATAATATATAACTTTGTTAGATGTATATTCAAAATAACAATGCAAAGTCTCAAAGTCCAGATATCTTGTTGTAAGACTCACAGAATTAGAGACATTATACTTGAGAATACAAGTTCTTATAATCTGTGTTATGGCAACTACTAGTTACAAAGACTAATGACTACACAGTGAGTAAATTTCTTAAGCAGATATAATGTGGGAAGTTCACAAGAGAATTCGACAAGGAGTTTTTGCTAAATTAGAGTTCTATATATACAGAGTATACATAGTTTGTACTATATCCTCATGTCTGCCTTATTTCTTACTCAAGGCCACCATATTATATACATATGCTCTGATGTCATCTTCCAGATCCTTCTACTATATTCTAGGCTTATGATATCATATCATGTGATATGTTATATAACTGCAGTGTTATATACCTTCTTCATCATCCAAAAGAAAAATAAAAGAAAAGAAAAAGAAAAATTGTTAGTATTCCAGTATTCCATAACAATCTGGATATTACTCCAAATGTCAGGGTTGAAGATAATAGACTCTAATTATTTTCAATTTCTTTCTCTTATGGTTAGGGGGCTAATGTGATGGCACATGTCACAGTCACAAAGTCACAAAGTTATATGTCACAATAAAATGTAGTAGAAGGTTTTAAAAGCAATGATGTTATGATAGTATGTTTTTCACATGCTAATCTTATATCATATATTAGGTTTATTTATGCTAAAGATATATTTCCATAGTGATACTGTACCCTCCACCTCTATAAAACAAGCCTGTCTTCCACAATGACCATCCTTCTCATAAAATATTCTTATAGTAGTAATATAACAATCTAGATATCTGTCTTTCATAACAGGAATACTCCTATCTAATTTGGTCTTCCATGGCAGAGTTCTCCTTACTCCTTTAGTGTTTCACCACTGAAACCTCTGCTCAGGGCAATAGGAACTATACCACTGAAACTTTGAGCATCTTCTATATTTCTTACTTGTATATAAGACTAGTAGTTACACTGTAATTCATTAGTCTGATAATTGATGAAGATAAAATTTTATTAAACTTAATCTCTGGTGTTCAATGATAACACACCTATCAGCACTCACTCCCATCTTGGATTTCATCCATTCATCTAAAGTTGTAACCATGTAATAGACAAATGGTATAATACATAAGCTGAAGCCAAGATTATTTCACAAGTTTGCACATATCTGAGCCAATCTCACAGACTTTCATCTCTAGTATAAACCATGCCTAATACCTTAAGGCAAACACATGTCTCTTTAGGATAAGCTAGATCAGTATAGCATGAACTATAAGCAAGTGTATATAAGATAGATACACTGTATCTAGGAATTCCATCAAGTTTTCTTATATTAACCTAATACAAGGTTTCTTTACTTGATCCACTCTAAGATCTTATAATAATAACACCAAAGGTTGGAAGTTGCCAATAAGATAGCTGTTGTGGCAACCACTAGACACAAAGTCCAATAGCAGCACAGCAAGTAAATCTCAAGAAGGTGGATATCTAGTAGGAACATGAGTTGTGTATTCACAAGAGAACTTGAAAAGGAGCCCTTGCTGCATTGCTACCCTATTTATATAAATTACAAGTGGTCCATGCTACAACAACATCCTGTTTTTATTCTTGCCCTAAAGGCCTCATGTCTATCTTATGTCTACCTGCAGTAACTGTGCAAGACTGTACATCCTGCCCTAATGTCCATGTTGTTGTAACAACTACTCGTCACTCAAGGACAAATGATCTCACAATAAGTAAAGCTCTCAGTAGGGCAATCAAGTAATGAATAGGGGAATTACAAGAGAACTCGACAAGGAGCCCTCACTACATTGCTCCTCTATATATACTACTACATTGTGGTCTATGCTACAACAATGTGTTTACCTCATGTCCATCTACCATGTGTCTACCTTAAGGCTACCATGCTTCTCACATGTGCCCTGACATCATACCTTTAATCTCTGCTGTACATGTGCACACTATGAGGAACCCATGTCTCTTGACGTCATCCCTAACCTTAACTCCATCTCTAGACTCTTCCTGATCCTTCTAGACCCTAAGTCCTTCCAGACTGCTCTAGACTCTATCACATGACTTCCAGGTCACATGCTCTCCTATCCCTTTGTCCATTGTAGACTAATAGAATACTACTACAATATCTTTACTCTGTCCTAACCCTAACCCTAAAGTCTGTCCACATGTTCAAGCTATAACACATGTGTCCTACATGTGGTAGCAATGTGGTAAACATGCTCCCTGATGTCATTGTCTAGACTCTTCTAGCCTTGTAGACCCTTCTAGACCTATAGACTCTTCTGGACTGCTCTAGGCCTATGACATTATCTCATATGACTTCCAGGTCATGTGCCTTTCTCCCATTGTAGACTAATAATAATACTACTGTCTATATCTGTCCTAACCCTAACCCTAGCCAAAGTCTGTCCACACTCTCATCTTATAATAATAGCATTATCAGACTTATTATAGAAATTAAAACTTTTATTACCTTTTATCCAGACTGAAGAATCTGTCTAGTAGAGAGAAAACATATCTGTATGCTAGAAACATAGTAACAAAACTTCTTATTAAGTTCACTTGTTAATCTACCACTACTGTCATGGTTAAGATGTCACTACAATACATAACAGCTATTATAAATACCTGGAACACTGCTGACCTAACCATAAAATAATTGTGTGGTAGTGATCAGAAATAGCTAGGGATAATAGAACTTTCTGAAATACTAAATCTAAAAGTGACAGAAGCTTATTTATCCATGGTAGAAGAGTAAGGAAAAGTAGAAGAGAGTAAAGTGATAAAAGAACAAAAAGAGACAGAAGAGCTATGGATAGCAGCTTGGATGATGGATGAGATAATGAGTGTAGATAAAACAAGAGGCATGGAAGAGCTAGCTTACAGGGCAGATAGATACTATTGTAGAGCAATATCACTTCAACACTAGTAGCTTAGCTAACTAGACATTATTCTTAGCTTTCTTAGCTTTCTATAGTTCTTCTTACCACATGGTTGCAGTAAAGCAAACACATATCATATATTTATAGAATGACATGTGGACATGACATCCAGCAAGAGAAAAAGGCATGTACATAGTTTAAATACCTTACTATAAAATAAATGTAAATCTTTTTTTTTTTATCCAACAATTTATTACATATGGCACAGTGGCAGACTGTGGTAGCTACTTTGTAACTACATACAGAAGACACAGACTACATGAAGAAAAGAAAACTGAGGAGGGAAATAAATCAAAGAAAAAGAAAAAGAAAAAGGAACTAATTAAAGCGTTTATATAAAGAGATAGGAAATGAGAAAAGAAGCAAAAATTTTAAGAAATAGCAGCCACTCTAAGTTTGACTTGGAGCAACTGAAAGAAAATTATTGTCAGTGAAAGCAAAAGCCTTAGGATTAGCATTCAAAAACATAACAAAATAATTAATCGAGTCCCTTCTAGGGTTCTAATACCCATTATGTCTCATACATTCATGCAGAATGTATCTTCTTGTCTCGATAGGGTATAGACCACATGAACACTTGAAATCTTCCTTCGGGAAAAATTGTAATCAATACTCTCCTATAGGAGTATGGTTTGTAATGGCTCTTGTAGTGTGAGTACATAACAAATTAGAGGATCCAAAAGCTTGGAGCCAAGGGCCTCCTTCGATGTATGACGGTTCAATGATATCATTGTTATTGTCAACAAGATCAAGGAAGTTTCTTCCTTTACCATCTGATGCTTGGAATGTCATTTTCTATTGATTGATGATGCTGTCACTATCGGATTTTTGTAAATCCCAAGATAATTTACTAGGGAATAAGGGTTGAGGATTGAACAATTTCGACCCTTTGTCAACTGACTTGTGGAGTCTCCAATTGAGGTGACTTGGGTATTCCCAGAATTTAACAGAATTACATCAGTTATAACGATTGCTATATTAGGAGAAGAGGATGATTGCAGAGTCATATTGTCAAGCTGTTGAATGCACATTTTATTGTTTTTATCTTTGTTGGCTAAATTGAACAAAAATCGATCTGAGAAAACATCAACTATTCTAGATCCTGGGATAAATTCAGGGCTAAGAAGAGAGAAGGATGGAAATACTCCAAACAATTTGTTGTTTGAGTCGATGAGGTGACCTTTGATACTTGATTTCTGGCACTCAGTGAACATATTGATAGAGTGGGTAGAGAGTTTGGTTTGTGAACTATGGAGATCATCCATGAGGGTTCTAATAAGATATTTCTCCGGAAGAGTAGTAGTTTGTAACTGAGATCTGTTTGCGAGCTTTTGGAGGTGAAGCTTGATAGAAATAAGTCCAGCAATGGCTTCTAGACTGTCTGTAGGTGAAGTTCTGAAGGCTCCTAGGATCCAAATGACAGCCCTTCTCTGCATTTTTCTGAGGATTTTCATAGGATATGATAAAGAGGTTCTGTTATAAAACCAGAGTTGGAATCCATAAAGCATGATGGAAAGAACACAACACCTATATAGGAGGCATTTCTGAATAGGATTGATACCTCATGAAGAGTTTCCAAGAAGTCTCATACACTTAACTATAGAGATAGCTTTGTTTGAGTAGAAGTCGATGTGTTAGTGGAACATGAGCTTCTAGTCAAAGATGAACCCCAAATACTTCCATGAGTTTTTGGGGTGGAGAATGGGGCCTCTAATTGGTGAGAGGTCGAGGGGAGTGGAGAGTGGGATTGAACGTTCCATAAAACCTATTGAAATGAAAGGCTTCAGTTTTCGCATGTTCAATCATAAGACCAAACTTGACGAGGAGATTAGATAATACATTGTAACTACAAAAGAGATGTGAGTTCGAAGTGTTTATGGATTTGTTCTGAGCAATGATGAGACCATCGTCAATGAAAGAGATGAGCAAGATGGGAATGTTAAGGATTTTTAGATGATTTTCTAAAATGTATAAGAGAGGAGAAAGGTAAAGAGCAGATAAAATGGGAGAGAGAGTAGACCCTTGACCAACTCTCACATTCACTTCATACATAGAAGAGGAGAGATCGTTCCACATGTAATTTGTCTTTCTTCTGACCAGATAGTCTGCAAAGAATGAGATGACTTTAGGATTGAGGCCTGCTTTCTCAAGGATGAGGGTGAGAAGGCAGTGGTTGAGGGAGAGGAAGAATTGTGCAATGTTGAATGCTAAAGTACTTGTGGTCTTATTCTTGACCCATTCTGATCAAATTATATGTGTAAGGGCAACTCCAGCATTGATGGTGGATTTGAACTTGAGGCCTTCTAACTGGCTAGGATGAATAAAATCATTTCTTATGACATGAAATTGAAGTCTTTCAGCGATGACCTTCTCAATAAGTTTACCAAGAGTGTTGAGGAGAACTATTGGTCTAAAAAACTTAGGGTGGTCATAAGCCGTTTTGTTTGGCTTAGGAATAATCATAGTAAAGGATCATTTGAAATGGTTGGGCCAATGTTCAAGGTGAATACACACATTAGCTATATTAATGAAGTTGTAAAGGCAGATGTCTTGCTTGAGAATGGATTTGAGATAATACTATGAGATCTTGTCAGGACCAGGAGCTGATAAATTATTGCAATTGAGTAAGGCTTGTCTGAACTCTTATTTTGAAAATGGTGCCCATTCTGAGGTAGATTTGTTTCCTATTTCATTAAGGATATCAGTGTCGACCTGGTACAGAAGTATAATGTTGTGTCACAAACTTCATTCAGCTTGTATCTCCACAACCAGTAGACCAATTTTTACAAACTAAGTTGTGCTGGAAAGCCCCAAATGAGGGATATCCACATATGTGTGGGATACACAAAAGTGACAACAAATGACTGAAATATCAGGCCATCAGTAGCTATAAAAGCTTTGTCTGCTAATATCTCATGAATTGCTGAACGGATTCGCACGATTAAACTTGTGTTGGAAAGTGCTCATCAATCCATTTCCAACGGTATATGATGCATCTCAAAGCAATAAGTATTGGTAGAGATACAGGCATATCAATGTAGTAACATAATTAGTTACCTTCTAAAATTAGCCTGACAGCTGCTATGACAGATGACAGCTCCCATCAGGTATTAGTTTTGATCATGTGATGGTAACAGCTTGCGCATGGACCATTACTCTTTTATATATATATCTCTGTGTCTAAGGGCTAGACTTCAGACTTAACAATATCAATTATTCTTATTGATACTTTTCATCATCTGTCAGTCATCATACCCTTGTACTGAAACTCTGAAACACTATTCAGCTCAAGTATCACAACCAGTGAGTATCTTATTTGTGATAGTGTTGAATGTAGCATGGAGAGCATCCCATGAACTTTCCAGAGTGAGACATGGTTGATTTTCATACTTGATGGCCTTGACAGTGGGTAGCTTGCATTTGTTGATCCAATTAATCAACTCCCATAGTCCATGGCTTTTATTTGCGACTTCCTGAATCTTCAAGTTGAAAAATGATTTCTTGGTGTTTTTTATGACTTTCTTGAATCTCTTTTAGTTCTCCAGGCTTCTGGTTGACTTGTATTCGTTGAGGGATTTGTTACAATCCTCATTCCACCACTGTTTGGAATGTTTTGTTATTCTTAATTGTTTAGCATTCTTATTCCAAGATTGGTCAATAAGCGTATTGAGATGGTCGACTGTGTTTTCAAGATGGATCTTGTCAGAGATACTGGATGTGTTAAGATTTTTGAAGATTGAAGTGACCTCTTCAACAAAAGCGATCTCTTGTTCAGAATTTTGCTGAATTGATAGTTTTAAAGTATTAACAACTTCATCCATGATGGGAACAGAGATAGACAAAGAAGTATGGTCTGACAAGATGTGCCAATCTGGGTGGATAGAGTGTTGATTGATTTCATATGACCCATATTGGAGAAACATGAGGTTGATGACAGAGTTGGATATGTCTTCTGTATCAGAATATCTGGTAGGACAAGGGTTAGTAGAAGACAAAAGGAACAAGTTAAAAGAGTCAGCGATAATTAAAAGGTCATCGCCAATAGAAGAATGGTGGGGAAACAAAGTATCCCAAAGACTATCTCTAATGTTGAAGTTCCCTGTCATGACAAGGATATTATTGATATTGACCTCAGTATCCTTAAGATACTTTAAGGCTGAGTGAAAAGAATCTGAATAAACGTTCAAGATGAAATATGAAATGTGAGCATTGATAAAAGAGATGAGAAGAATGTCAGAATGATTAATAATGTCAGATCTTAAAGAAAATAGAAAAGGTGAAAGATGAATATTAATATATGCCAAAACTCTGGGGGGGTCAATCTGTTTGTGAAGGAGCAGGTGAATAAAAGCCAGTTTGGGTGATGAATGGTTCCTATAAGATCATCTCCTTCACTGTTTGATGAGCTAGGGATTTTGCGAATAACAGACCAAGGTGGTTCTTGGATGAGGACAATGTCAAAGTGAGATTGAGTCTTGAGGATGGTGTTAATGATGAGGTTATTCTTGCAAACATTTTGAGAAAATATCCTGAGGTTTCATAGGATCATAGTTGTTTCTCGTCACTTTCCATAGAGCAAATTGATTTAACCCTGTTTTCATGGATCTCGACATACTTCTTTTGCTGCCACTCTCTATTGAAGCAGTACCTCCAGAAGAGACATTGATTGGAGTCAGCTTGATGGTCCCTCTGACAATTGGAGCATGAGGGCATGGCTTGCCCTTCTTTATTTCAAGACGAGGTGGATTCGTCTTCTTGTTCACCTTGCAGCACCACCCGAATTTGTGGTGGTTCTCAGATTTATAAGGGCTATTATATTTGATGCATTTGGCACCCTGAATTCTGCATAAAAAGGTTACATGGCCCCACTTCCAGCAGTTCTTGCATTGAGGAATGCCTAGGTTCATATTTGCTCCTTGAATAGTCGCAATATACTTACCAACATTGAAGCACCTGTTAATAAGCATTTTGGCATTGCTGCTACTTTGTACATCCCATATATCTATCCAGACAATAGCCATGTCAGATTTAAGAGATACCTTAATTACTCTTGGCCTTGACACTAAAGTAATGTTATTGAAGATTTGGTTTTGTTTTAGTATTGTTTCGACATCACTTGATATAAGATGATCTTGAGCATTTCCATGAAAGAAGAAAGGTATGCCAATGATTTTGAGATATGATTTGGATTGAGGGAGGTGAGGTTCCTCAACCTGGAGAGCATTAATGTCGTTAGAATTCTTGACATATTGATCAATGATTTACAGGTCTAATTGTTGAGAGACTTTGTTGGTGATAATAGTGATGCCTAATGGGTCAGATCAAATGTAGTTGACAAGAACTTCGGATTTGGCGTTTTTCAAATGCCTGTTGATTTTAGCAACATGAAAGAATAAGTTCTTCATGAAAACACTATTGTTGTCGCCGCTCATTGGAATGATGACTTGTTTCCTAGAGTGACCCTTAGTTGTCATTTGAATATGTGGCTTAGGCTTGGAGTTGCTCTTGATGATGTTGTTTACTTGATCAATCTTTTTGGCATTAAGGGCTGGGAATGCTTCCTTGATTTTGAGGACTTCCAACATATTTGCTGTAGGTTTAGAGGTCTGGGCGTATGACTTTGTTGGTTTCTTGGCTTCATTTAGCTTCTTGGCTTTGCCCAAAGATTTGTTGTTCCGAAAGTACTTGGAAATGACATTGACCTCTCTTTTTGATTTTGCTGGAAGAGGGGGCAGTAGGGGGACCTTTTCTATTGTGATCGGGACAGGTTTGGATGCTTCCTTATTATTTCTGTTGGTAGGTGGAGGGATTCTCAGAGTAAACTTAGATGAAATTTTTGCCCTAAGTGTATTGGATTTGTTATCAGTGTAAAGTGAGTTCCAGTTAGAACTGTATACAGATGAGATGAAATTCCAGATGGAATCTTCCATACCATCAAAGTCTGATAAATTGTTAGCCTTTGAAGTATTGACCTTCTTGTTCTTGATGTACCTGGCCATGAAGTTTAAAGAATCTTTGATACTCTTGGAGTCAGATGCTATATGCTTAATAGAGCTGTGAAGTGAAATTGGGTGGAAATTACCACTCCATAAGTCCGGTTCAGTAGGAGAGTTCAGATTGTAGGAGAGCTGAATGTTGATGATGTCATTGTTATCACCTTGTGGAGCCTCAACACGAGAAAACTGGTTGTTTTGATTCTCATTGCAAACACATTTAGGGTTGTGATGTGTGGCCTCGTTGCTTCCATCTTGTGGCCTCATGTTATCTGTAGTTTCATTTGCCTTGCTGAAATGAAATACCTTCTCCTGCTCTGTCTCATAGGACAGTTCAGGAGAATTGTCTCCAAGTACTGACTCACAATCCATCCTGTCATCCATTCTATCATGGTATGGAGTCACCTGACCAGAAGACACCATCAAGGAATCTCTGGAAAGATTTATAACAGTAGTAGGGGTTCTCCCTCTTACCTCAAGATCATTTGCAGGTGCTTGTCCTTTAGGAATGTCCATCCCCGTGTGGTTTGAAGCAGACATGGTTGGTAATGCTGAAGCTTGAGAGTTAGACATTGTAGAAGAGCTGAAAGAAGAAGGAAAAAAGAATTTATTCACTATATTTCCAATAGGCGCTACCATGCAAGATGGTGGTAAGAGGAAAAGAAGCGGTGCGAAATGTAGATCTCTATCACGAGCCTTTTTAGGCACGTGGCTAATATTGCACAAATAAAGACTCTGGATGTCACAAGCTGAGCTTCGAGGGTTCGTTGGATTTGACCATCACCTCTCATATGAGAATAAATTATACACTCAAATCCCTCCACATGCAAGGTGGTGGAACCGATATTCTCATGCCCACCGATAGACTAATCCTTAGTGGGACAATTTCCACTCTCGCTCCTCTCCTCCAGTTTCCTAGCCTAATGAAATTGAGTGTCACGGCCAACACACGATTCTCACTCGATGATGATGATGTATACCGGATGGCGTGTGCCTGGC
>JAJOHK020001170.1:0-15342 GCA_022457215.2 Leucocoprinus gongylophorus | reverse complement strand
TGAAATTTATGATAAGGAAATATTAGCAATGATTAGAGAACTGAAGGTATGGAGACATTTGTTAGAAAGCACTAAATTCAAGTTTGTGGTCTAGACAGATCATAAGAACTTAGTATATTTTATGAAGGTACAGAAGTTAATAAAAGAAGAGTGAATTAGAGGAATAATAGAAGTGGTAGTAGAAGGACCAGAGACAGTATTAGTAGAGAAAATAAGAAGAGCATGAGAGAAAGACAAAAAAGTAGTAAGAGTAGTAGAAGAAATGAAGAAAACAGAAGTGAAAGCATTAAGAGGTGATGAATGGAAAATTGAAGAAGACTTAGTATTAAAAAAAGGGAAAGTATATATACCAAAGGATGAGGAGTTGAGGTTAGAAGTTATTTGGTTATATCATAATATACTAGTAGTAAAACATGGAGGAAGATGAAAGATTATAGAATTGGTGATGAGAAATTACTAGTGGCCAGAAGTAATAAGGAACATTGGAAAATATGTGGAAGGCTTGTGTCAGAGAATGAAAAATCAACCAGAGGCACCAGCAGAAAAGTTAATAATGAATGAAGTACTAGAGAAAAACATAGACATATTTAACAGTAGACTTTATCACTAAGTTACCATTGGTAGCAGAGAAGGATATAATTTTGGTAATATGTGATAGGTTATCAAAAATAGCACACTTTGTGGCAACAACAGAGGAGACATCAGCAGAAGGGCTAGCAAGATTATTTAGAGATAATGTGTGAAAGTTACATGATTTACCAGAGAGTGTGATTAGTGATTGTAGACCACAGTTTGTAGCAGAATTGATGAGGGAGTTGAACAAGATGTTGAGAATAGAAACAAGATTGTTGACAGTATTCTACCTACAAATAGATAGGCAGACAGAATGAATGAACCAAGAGTTGGAATAGTACTTGAGGTTCTTTATATAGTATAAACAAAGGGATTGGCTAGAGTGACTAGTGATAGCAGAGTTTGTGGTGAACAACAAAATTTATTCAGCAACAAAAGTATCACCTTTCATGGCAAATTACAGAAGAGAGCTGAGAATATGGGCCAATATTAGAAGGAAAGAAAAGGTGGAGAAAGCAATAGAGTTTACAAAGAGGATGAGAAATGTTCAAGAGGAAGCTGGAGTAGCACTGAGAAAAGTACAAGAAGAGATGAAAAGACAAGCAGATAGAGGATGAAGAGAAGTAGAAGAATAGAAGAAAAAAGATAAAGATAAAGTGATGTTGAGTATAAAGAATCTGGTATTTAAGGAGAGACTAATAAAGAAGCTGATAGAAAGATATATGTGACCATATAAAGTAAAGGAGGTAGTATTGAAGAATGCAGTAAAATTGAAACTACCAATCTCTATGAGAATTCATCCAGTAGTAAACATTAGTAGAGTTGTGAGATATAATGTTATAAGACGAGAGTGTGGACGGACTTTGGCTAGGGTTAGGGTTAGCTGGACATATATAAGTATTATAATTATTAGTCTACAACGGACATAGGATTAGGAGATAGGCACGTGACCTGGAAGTCATGTGATAGAGTCTAGAGCGGTTTGGAAGGACTTAGGGTCTAGAAGGATTGGGAAGAGTCTAGAGATGGAGTTAGGGTTAGGAGATGACGTCAAGGGACATGGGTTCCTCATGGTGTACACATAGTGTGCACATGTATAGCGGAGATTAAAGGTATGACGTCAGGGCACATGTGGAAAGCATGGTGGCCTTAAGGTAGACGCATGGAGGATGAGTAATGGACATGAGGTAGAAGTATGGTGGATGGACATGAGGGAAACACATTGTTGTAGCACGGACCACTTTGTATTTATATAAATAGAGGAGCAATGCAGCGAGGGCTCCTTGTCGAGTTCTCTTGTAATTCCCCCATTCGTTACTTGATAGCCCATTGGAGAGCTTTGCTCATTGTGAGATCATTTGTCCTTGAGTGACGAGTGGTTGCTACAACAGTAGAACTCGACGACCCACTAGAGGACCTTGTGTTCCACGACCTCCTTATTCTTATTCATCCTCGACCGAAGGGCGGCACAGCCTTTTAGTCAAGAAGAATTCATAGCCGGACCCTAGGCTTAAGGGGAAGTGCTAGCCAGACAGAGAAAGCTTGGTTGGTCAGGTGCTCTGTATTCACAGGAGTGCTTTGGTCGTATTACCCTTGTGAATTCCCCACTTGATATCCCACTAAGAGATTTACCGCTTGTGTGATCATTTGTCTTTGTGATAAGTGGTTGCCACAACATATAGGGAACTAGTGAAGAGGCAAAATGTAGAAGAACTAAAACCAGTAGAGGTTAATAGAGTAGAAGAGTGGGAGGTAGAGAAGATACTAAACAAAAGGAAAGTGAGGGGAGTAATGAAGTATTTAGTGTATTGGAAGAGGTTTATAGTAGAAAATAATACATGGGAAAAAGAGGAAGATTTAGAAAATATAAAGGAAAGGATAGCAAAATTCAAGAGAAGAATGAATACAGAAGTGAGACAATAGGAGAAGCTGGATATGACAGAAAATAGAGATTTTAGAAGGAGGAAGTTATTTGAAAAGTATACAGCAAAGATGTTGTATAAATATAATGATAGTAAATTTGAGAGAGTGTATTTAAAGAAGTTAGAAAGGAACTGGCAAAAGTGGAAGTCAGTTTCTCTGGAGAAGAAATCTTAAAAGAGGGATAATGTTAGAATTGTAAATAATGGATTTCATTTTATTTTTCTTTCTTTTCTCATTTTTTTATAGGTTTCATTTTACTTTTCTTTATTTTTGGACTTAAACAAAAGTGTGATATGACATCATATATGACATAGAGAAGAATGTAGAAGGTTCTAAAACAGATAACATCATATAGCATAGCAATAATATATTGGCTTTATAGAAAGCATATATACTTTAGGGTAGGTTAGTTATAGTATGCATATAGACCATGGTCTGTAGTATATAAGGTAGACTATTTTGTACTTGGAACTCTATTGAATTCTTTTGTACTACTCAATACAAAAGTTATCTTTTATCTTTACTCAAGGACTTAAGTTATAACAAATATTCTTGCAGCCTTCCAATAGTTCATGAACAACATTTTCTCAGATCTCCTTGACATCTGTGTAGTAGTTTATTTCAATAACATCATTATCTATTTGGATAATATATCTTAGTATAAAGATTATGTTAAGAAAGTATTATAGTAACTATGAAAAACTAGACTATATACAAAAACAGAGAAATGTGAGTTTCACTCTAATTCTGTAGAATACTTAGGATATATCCTGTCCCCATTTAGGTTGTTCATGTCTTCCAATAAATCAAAACAATTTAATATTAGCCTAAATCTAGAAAAATTAAGAATATGCAAGTATTTTTGAAATTTACTAATTTCTATCATAGATTTATTCAAAACAACTTGAATATGACTGTTCTACTAATCCAACTGACTTAAAAAGACACCACTTAGAACTTTAACTCTTTATACTATGAAACATTTAATACCCTCAAGAAAGTATTTATCTCTACTCTAATTCTTATCTACTAAATTCCCAATACTCAAATGATTGTGGAACCTAATGCATCAGAATACACTCTCACAGCTATCTTTTCAATCATAATGGAAAAGAAGAAGATTCATTCAGTCATATTCCATTATTTAAAGCTATAGAGCTCAGCTATAATATATATAATAAAGAGCTCCTCACAGTTCTCAAAGCCTTTCATACATAATATTATTATCTAGAAGAGTTGAAGCTTTCTACAGATATTGTCATGGATTATAAGAATCTAGAATACTTTTTGACTACCAAAATTCTCTCCTGTTGCCAAGCAAGATAGTTGGAATTTCTCTTCCAGTTTAATCTTATTATTTGCTTCTGTCCAGAACATTTAGAATCCAAGCCAGATACCATTACTCATATAAAATATCTCTACTTAAGAAAAGGAAGAGCTATGTACAACTCTATCAACCTATAAAACATGTACCCTATCTTTATCTATAATCAGTTTATAACATTCCTCCAAGCCACAGCTCTGGTCTCTCTAACCCTTCAGACTACTACTGTTATTGATGTTGACAGCTTGTATAGTGATACATGGTTAGCAATTATACAAGACAAAATACTACAGAAATACCTTCATCATCCAGTGAAATATTGGTCATTAGGCATATCTGGACTCGAAAACAAGAAAATATATGTACTACAAAAAGATGATCTTTGCATGCATATTTTGCAATACTATAATGATCATATCCTTGTAAATCATTTCAGACAAAATAACATTAGAACTCATCTATTGTGGTTATATTTGGCTATTCCTATATATAGATATCAAAAAATTTTGCAATTCTTGTATTACTTGCATAAGGTTCAAACCACAGCATCATAAGCCTTATAGAATACTAAAGCAACTTCTGATCTCTAAATGACTTTAGAACTTAATTTTTATGAATTTTATTGAAAAGCTTTTTTCTTCGTCTAGCTATAATACAATCCTGGTCATTGTTAATTAACTCTCCAAGCAAGCCATATTTGTTCTAATAGTAGATACTATCACTTTACATAAGCTAGCAAAATTGTTTATAATCCACATCTTCTCCAAATATGGCATTTCATCCTATGTCACTTTCAATTGCAAAATCAAGTTTGTTTCAAATTTCTTTAGATCCCTAGAAATAGAACTTAACATGAGATTCTATTTCACTTCTGGATATCACTCCAAAGGAGATGGTTAGATAGAACATACCAACCAGATGTTAGAACAGTATTTTTGTGTCTACTATAACTACCAATAGAATAATTAGTTGAACCTTCTTCTACTCATAGAGTTTGTATATAACAATAAATCTAATACTACTACTAGTGTATTATCATTCTTTACAAATAAATATTATTACTAAAACATCACCATATATCTAGAAAGAGACATTGCTTCATCCTATGCCCATAAATTTGCTATAGGCCTCAATAAACTGCAAAACACCCTGAAAATGGAGATATTCACTACATAACAATGGTATTAACAGTTAGCAGATATACATGGAATCCCAGAGCCAGATATACATTAAAGTCTAGTTTTTCTGTACTATATGACCTTTAAAGAAGTTGTTGGAAAATACCTAGAACCTTTTAAAATCATTAGTTAAGCTAGTACTCATTCATTCACAATCTATCTTCTAAGATCAATATATGCTATCCATCTGATATTTTACATATCTATACTTGAACCTGTAATGCTTAATACTTTCCACAGTCAATCTGAACCTCTACTATCACTAGTCATGATAGATGGCATAATGAAATATAAAATCTCCTAGATTATAGACTCAAAAATTAACTGTAAATAGACATGTAAGTTACTCTACAAAGTTATCTGGCTAAAATATGAAACCACAGAAGAAGAATCTGACCAGCTATTTACATCTAAACTTACTCACACTCCTAATTTTATATCCAATTTTTACCAAGCTTATCCAGATAAACCTAGCCTTCTCCCATTACCATAACATTAATCTTCTTTCCTTCTCTTTCTCTTCTCTCTTCTCCTATTTTTTTCTTTCTCTCTCTTTCTTATCTATTCTCAAACTTGAAGTAGTATGATTTGTTTCTGACCCTCCTTCATTAGGAGCAGAAATCACAGCACTCAATATTCTCTACACAACTATGGCCAAGCTCTTAAGACTCTGTGTCAAAGCTAAAAATGGTGGACTTTAATTATTTTCATTCTCCTTTTCATGATCACAAGTCATGAGATGCATAGAAGGATATAGAAAGGTCTGGAAGGATAACATCATACAATATATGCAACACATGTTGACCTTAAGGCAAACACATGGCTGTTTAGGGTAGGCTAGAAGTAGTTAGCACAGACCATGAGGTTTTAGTATATAAGGTAGATTATCCTATATAGAGTTCTCTATTGAGTTCTCTTGTGTTAACCCAATACAAGGTTCATTCACTTGTCCCACTCTAAGAACTTGAGTTTGTAACACTCTGAGGGAGGGATACTATCACATACTCTCTAACATCTATACTCTTCTAGTGTAAATAACACTTCATTTCTAATCACTATCAATCCAAGAACCAAAAACTCTGTATTCCTCATCAATTTCATAGAGTCCAAATGATAACTCTTGTAGTACCTGACTATCTAGAGTATATGCAGTAGTAGAATATTATTGGATTATTACTTCTATATCTAAGAACATAGCTACTATATACTGTTCTCCAGTCTAATAATCAACTTGAACTATACCACACTCATATACTTCTGTCTAAATTTCCACTATCTAAAGTTATGACCATATAACATATAGGCTAGATACAACAATTATTTATTGAAGCCAAGATTGTCTTATCTATGTAGTATTACTTCTGGCTCCTTTCATACAACTTGGCTTGCTAAGTCACTCTTCTGTTCTACTTTTGTGCTGCTATCATGGATAACACAGCAAGTGCAATTTGCCTTTAACAATAACACAACTTAGGCAAAAACTTGAGTAAGAGAAAGAAGAATAGTCAATTAGTAAAGCATAAAGATACAAAACTGTATCTACTACTAATATATCTATTGTTAGACATAGTTTACACCTTGTTTATCCAAGATCTGGTAGAGTAACTCAGAAGTTTAAAATAAGTGATTATGTATTATCTGAGAACATAAAAGGCAGATCAGAATTATTATGATGTATGTGAGAACTAACATTTTCCTCTTTCTTGATTCTATATTTCTTTTCTTTTGAATTTCTTTTTCCTTTTCTTTTTATTAACAATGAAAAGGCATGTGACTGTGGTCACATGACTTGTCATATAATATAAGGTCATAGGCCTAAAACAGACTAGAGTGGTTTAGATAGATAATGTTAAGGAGCATAGCTATCTCATGATGTACATATAGTACACTTATGGACAGTATATGAATATTAGGGCAGAAGTAATTATTTGTAGCACAGACTATGTGTAACTTATATAAATAGGGTAGCAATCCAGCAAAGACTTCTTGTTGAGTTCTCTTGTAATTCCCACATCGATAGCCTGCTGAGAGCTTTACTTACTTCTATGATTATTGGACTGTGTATCTAGTAGTTACTACAACTCGACTATTCTCTGGAACTTTGCACCACATAAACTCCTATTTTCTTTTACTCTTTTATTATCCTCAACTGCAAGCAGTGTGCTCAATATCAAGAAGACATATAGCTGGGCTTTAGGTTTAAGGGGTATACTAGTCAGGCAGAGGAAGCTTGGCTAGTTGTTTGTACAGTAGCGTACTCATGTATATCAGTTGTATCACCTTTTGTAGACATGATAGATAGTTATATTTATGTAGAAAACTTATGCTGTGGGTTCTCTTATAACCTGTTTATGTAGAGCAGCAGCATAGTCCATTAAAGAGTGCCTAGATTAGAGATTCTCTTCTTAGGAATATTAACCAAGATGTTACAAATCAAAGACCTTAGAGTTGGTCAATGAAAAAAACCTTGTATTGGGTTAACATAAGAGAACTCTGTATAAGATTGTCTACTTTATATACTAATATCTAATGGTCTGTATGAGCTATTTCTAGCCTACCCTAAATGACCATGTGTATACCTTAAGGTCAACATGTATTATTACACATTATATAATGTCATTCTTCTATTGTCATGTGACTTGTGACTGTGTCATCTGATGTGACCTGCTGTGTGACAGCATGATCTTATTACTCTAACCCTAACCCTAGATTCTAAAAATAGACAAAGAGAAATAAATCAAAAATAAAATAAAAAAGTTAAGTCCTTTTCTTATGTTCTTAACACAAGAATTCAATTAGAGCAGTAGTTAGTAAGGTAGTAGACAGTAACAAATATCTCCTTCTATTTATGTTTTATAGTTTTCCCCTGTTTGCAGTAGGATAGTTTCAATGTTGGCTAATTGATTATTTTCAGTATTAGCCAACTTAACTATATTTTGAACTTGCAATTGAATGATGGCCATTGTTTCCAATTCTCAAATTATTTGTGGTATTTTCTCATCCAATCTTTCTTTTCTTTGTTTCAAGTTATAATAAGATCCATATTGTTGATAGTATAAGTGATGTAGTAATTGAAGGAAGTAAATGCAGTTGAAAATTGGTAAAATATGTTTAGGTTTCTTGATTGCTTATAATACTTTAAGATGTTAATTTAGAGTTTTACCCCTCTCTTTTATAGGTTTTGTCTTAAATGATTTCCCCAATAGTCTTGAATCACTTCATTAGCATGTGGTAACCTTGTTTCTGCTATTTATTGGTCATACTCATTTTCATAACTCTTCCAGTAAATTAGGAATTGTGTGCCATATCCTCATTTCCTATAATTTCATACTTCTTCAACTTTGTATTCTTTTTCCTTATTAATAATGTCTGGTAGTAGTACTATTTCTATGTATTGTTTTTTGAATTGGGGTTTCCTGTATTGTGTTAGCAGGTCTTCATTAAATACATTATGTAGTGCTTATCTTTTTGATAACTTTAGCTGAAATACTCCTTGGCTAATATTCTTTGTAATTTTGAAAGGTTCATATCTTTTCTAGTCCAGCTTCTTTAAAAATCATTTCAATTAGATATTTCTGGCTTCCAACTATATATTATCTTCTTGTTTTAGTTCTTGAGGATTTTATCTATTCTTGTCAAACTGCTTCTTCATGACTTCTTTTGTCTTTTCTATTAATATTTTCACTATTTCCCAACTTCTTTGTAGTTCCTTGAGGAAAGTTTCCAGTTTTAGTAATTCTATCTTTATTGTTAGATCTCTCTTTCATAGATGTTGTTCAAAGTTAAGTTCAAATAGAGTATATCCTGTGGCTAAGTGTTTTTTGTCATTATACTAAAATTCTGCTACTGATAACCATTCTTTCTAAATGTCTTGCTAATAATTGACATAATGTTACAAGAATGCTTTGACTTCCTGATTTCTTCTTTCCATTTGACTGTTGGTTTAAGGATGGTATGCCATAGATAACATTCATTTTATTTCCAGTATTTTGCTAAGTCTTTCATAAATCATGAAGCAAATTAGGGTTCTCTATTGTTAAGAATCTTCTTTAGAACTCTATGGATTTTGTATATGTCATCTCTATATATCTTGGCTATTTTCTAATAATACTGTTGTCATTGTTGCCCTAAGTCTGATCATCTTTGTAAATTGATCTACTATGACCAATATTGTATCCTTGTTATTTGATCTTAGTAATGGTCTAATAATGTCAATACTAATTTTCTGCTATGATTCTTAAGATGTTTCCAATGGATGAAGTTCTTCTGCTTTCTTCATGTGTTACACTTTTTTCTGCTGGTATTTTTAGCATCTCTAAACATATTTCTTGATATCATTTCACATTTCTGGCTACCAATAGTTTCTCTTGATTAACTCAAGCATCCTTTATTATTCTAGATATTCTATGTTTACTAGTTCATAATTCTCTCATAGAATTTGCTCTTAAATCTTTCAGTTATTTGGAACATAAATTTTTCCTTCCATGTATATAACTCCATTGTCTTTCTATAGTTGACTATTCTCTTTTTTCAATTCCTTCTGAACTTCTAGTTCCCTCATATTGTTCTTTTGTATTTCTTTCAACAGTGTGGTTTCTTTTACCAGTTAGTTTTTCTAAAAATCACTATTTATGCTTCTATGTTAACTCTTCTTATCTATAGCTTATCTTTGAGTGTTTTGATATTCTTGTTATTATCTTTTGTATCCACTTGATCCTTCCTTGATAAAATATCTACTCTTATGTTCGTTTTCTCTGGAAAATGAAATTGTAGTTCTATAGCTTGAGATATTATCTGTTACAATTTAAACCTTCAAAGAGTTAAGATAAAAAAGAGAATTTTGTATAAGATCTATATAAGAGAACTTGATAAATTTTCAAGTACAAAGTTATCTATCTTATATATGCTAGACTACTAGTTTATGCTACACTAATCTTAGTCTATCCTAAAAATTATGTGTTTTTCTTAAGATCAACAGGTATAATACATATTGTATAATGTTACTTATTCTAAAATCTTTTATGATATTCCTTGTGATATGTGACAGTTTGTGACAGCCACATATTACATCATGCTAACCCCTAATCTTAAGTCTGAAAATAAAAATAAAAAGAATAATAAAATAAAATAGAAAAGAAAAAATAAAAACATTAAGTCTATTGTCTTTAACTCTGACATCATCTTACTTGTTATCTATTAATTTTGTGTGTTTCTCTAAAGTACTTGAAATTTTTGTGATCCATCTAGACTTCAAACTTTTCAGTAGTGTTCAATAAGTATTATCTCCATTTTATCCAAGCTTTTACTATAGCTAGTAGTTCTTTGTTGTATATCTTGTAATTTCTTTTGACTACCTGTATTATTCTTGATAAAAACACAATTGGTTTCTATTTTCCCTCTTCTTTCTAAGATAAAACTTCTCTAATAAGATATCCTAATATATCTGTCTCTACTCTAAATTTTCCTTCTTTTATGGGTAAAACAAATATCAGTTGACTTGTGATCTTTTCCTTTAACTCTTTAAATGCCTTTTTATGTTCTTCTTCTCATTTCCACTTTTTCTTTATTTTGAGTTTGTTAAGAGGTTTTATTGTATAACTAAAATTCTTGATAAAGTATTTGTAGAAATTTGTGAATTCTAAGAAGTTTTTACTTCTTTTATCTTGGTAAGAGTCTTTCATTTCTTGACTGCTTTAACTTTATTATTTTCTATCTGTACTTCTCCTCATCTAAATACTACTCCTAAAATAAGTATTTCTTTGATATCAAAATCATATTTTGACCATCTGAAATAGAGATTGTGTTTCTCTACTACTTTTAGAAATTATACTATAAAAGCTCTCTGAATATGCTATTCATTATCCATTAAAATGTTTCTGGTGAGTTGTATAGCCCAAAGTACATTACTTTTAACTTAGAAGTAATATTAGAATCTTGTAATAATATATGCAGTTACAATTTAAGACTCAAAATATTAAGTCAAGAAAGAAACCTTGTATTAAAGTTAACATAAGAGAACTCAATAGAATTCTAAGTACAAAAGTGTTTATCTTATATATACTAAACTGTTGAATCTACACTAGACTTAGCCTATCCTAAAGGATATGTGTTTTTCTTAAAATCAACATATATAATATATATTATATGATATTATTATTTTATAATGTTTTTGTGACTTGTGACAGTAACATGTGACATCATGCTAATATCTAACTCTAAGTCTAAAAAATAAAATAAAATAAGAAAAGAAAATGAAAATAAATAGAGTCTACTGTCTTTAATTCTGATATATGTAATAAGAAAACCTCCTTGAAAGAAAACTTCAGTTACACTTTGAGTATATAATGAACAAAGTACAAACCAAAGCTTTAGTTAATTTAGAAGCCACCACAAACTTCATTAATAGAGTTTTTGTAGAAAATAATAATCTGGAAATATAAAATTGACAAATTCATATAGAATATTCAATTTGGATAATACTTCCAACAAGATAGAACAAATAATAAGATATGTTTAAACTTATGTAGAATTTGGATTTCATGAGATAACTTAACATCTCTTTGAAATCAAAGAATAATGACTGTATATTTGTACTTGAACAAACATAATCCCAAATAAACTAGCAGAAAGAGTAATGAAAGTTTACCAGATGCCCAAATACATGTGCCTCTAAAACCTGTAAAGTACAAGATATAAAAGTAGATGTTAATGAGCTTTACTTTGAACTGGATATTAGTAAATCACCTTTATTGGACAGTATAGGAGATAAAGACTCTAACAACTATATATATTACTAAATAGATACAACTGACTTAGACAATTACTACCAGACATTACAACTCTACTCAACAATCAAAACCAGTATAGAAACTTAGATTGTGAGAACACAAAGACCTGAAAAGCATATATATTAAATTAATTACATGAGTGTAGAAATATGTTATCAAAAACCAAGTCAGAGGGAATATCATTACAAAAGACTGTATAACCATATAATTGAGTTTAGAAAAGATGTAATACTTTCCAAACCAATAAAGGTCTATCTGCTTTCTTTAGCAGAAAGAAACTCTTTGGATAGATAGATTGATGAAAAACTTAGAAAAGTTCTAAAGTGGCTAGTACTACCAAAAAGTACAAACACTCTTAGACTTTGCAAATTTCTATTTGTAAGTTCTCAATAAACTTTGCCAAGATATCAAGACTACTTTCCAACTTGACAAAAAAAGAATAATATTTGGACTTGGAGAATAGAGCAACAAAATGTTCTTGAGGTGCTGAAAAAAGCCTTTATAACAGTTCCAGTGCTAAGAGTACCAAATAATGAAAACTCTTTCAAATTATCTACAGATACAAGTAAATTTGCTACTAAAGCAGTCTTATCACAAAAGTACTAGCTACTAGAATGTAACATCCAGATTCTTCTCTTAAAGTCATTAGGTATGCATGAAAGAAACTATAAGATCTATGACCAAGAGAAACCAGCAATAATCTGAGAATTAGAAGGATATCATTATCAATATTATTTGAAAAAACATCTATATAAATTAAAATCTTGTTGGATCATTAAAACCTCACATTCTTTAAGGCAGCTTAAAATTTAACCAAGAGACAAGCAAGATAAGCTCTTTACATAATTTGTTTTGACTATGTATCTATTATAAACTGGAATAGGTAATACAAGCTAAAGATCTCTTATTCTAAAGAGTAAACCATAAGATGAGAATAGACCTCAATAATATAAACCAAGTACTACTAAAACCTGAGTTCTTTGCAATCAATATACTAGAGGCTTTTCATGAGTCACCTGACAATAATGACATAATCTTAAAAAAATCAAGATAATATACTTACCAGATAAAGTCACTTCTTCAGTCAAAACTAAAACTACAAAAATGGACTACTACTATATAGAAGAAAATTATATATCTCTAAGAGCATGGATAACAATCTGAAATATAAGAATTTTCCTGATGTACCATAACTTGTTATCTTCAGAACATCAAAAATAAAAGACTTATGAATTGGTCTCTAGAAATTACTGGTGACTAAAAATAATAATATTTGTCAAGAAATATATTATGGGTTATAATATGTGGTAACAGATGAAAAATTGCCCACAGCAACATTTTGGACCACTTATACTTAACAAGATACTTAATAGGCCTTGGAAAATTATTCCTATAAACTTAATTTTATAATTGCCCATGTCAAAAGTTACAATACTATCTGTATTATTGTTGACAAGCTTATTAAAAGAACACACTTCATTCCCATCAATATTCAGTTCTCATCGGAAGATATAATACAACTATTAAATAATAGAGTTTATTCTTTACATAAATTGCTACTACAAATTATCTCAGATAGAAAAATACAATATACAGCTGAAATCTTCTAAAAGAGGTGTAAACTATTGGAAATAGAATCAACAATGTCAACAACATATTATCCGCAAACAGATGAGCAGATTGAATATGTAAACCATATATTGGACCAGTATCTCAGATATTATGTTGATTATAACCAAAAAAACTATTAGACCTGCTACTAAGTGCAAATTTTGCATACAACAATCAAGCACATGAAGAAACAAACAAAAGTCCTTGAATATAGTAGAAATCCAAGAACAAGTCCAATATTAGTCAAACAATTACTGAGTAAGAACTTGAACAACCTTATATAAAAAGACAAGAAACTTTAGAGTAGGCAAAAATATCTTTCAGTCTTAAAGTAGAAAGAATGAAATGGTACAATGTTATACATCTAGTCTTTTATATAAATAAGCTAACAACATATTCTAAATTCACTATCAATGAGCAAAAGCTACTTTAATATTACTAGTCCAAATTCATCAGAAAGAACAAAAAGTAGTAAAAGAGATCTTATTTGATGGAAGAAATTCAATCAAGAAAAGAATATATGAAAGTATAATAAAAATCTTGAGAATACATAATAAATGCTCCAAGAAAATCTTTAAAAACTCTAAAAAAAAAACTCCAAAAAGCATATAACTCTTCTTAATAGAGCTTCAAACCAAAAAGAGAAAATAATATCACAAACTTCATTTAACTTGTATCTCTACAACTATAAGTTTCATTGACTATTATCTTAGGAACAACTAAACAGATTCCCACAATGTTGGAAAGTTCTCATTGAACTATCTCTAATGATATATCATATATCATCTAGAGATTAGTATTCATAGAGATACAAGCATATCAATATAGTGACATAATTAGTTATCTTTTAAAATTAGCCTAACATTTGCTATGACAGATGATAGCCTCACCAGATACAAGTAATGATCATGTGATGGAAACAGCTTGTATACAGACCATGACTACTTTATATAAATACTTTTATGTCTGAGAATTAGACCTCAGACTTAACATTATCAATTTTCTAAACCTCTAAGAGTGCACTCAAGGCTCAGATATTACAAATAAGTAAGTAGTTCATTTTGTAATAGATGAACTTCAGGTAGAGATATAATAACATGAGAATTAAAGAAGGAGACAAGTGAAAGGTAGCATTCTCAATGCCAGAGGATGTCTATGAGCTAATAGTAATAGTAATATTCTTTAGACTAACAAACTTACTAGCAAATTTTCAGGCTATGATGAATGGCTTGCTAAGAGATATGATAGAGATAAAAGATGTAGCAGTATTTATTGATGATGTGATGGTAGGAATAGAGACAGAAAAAGAATATGATAATATTGTAAAGAAAGTATTGAGAAAAATAACAGAAAATGATTTATTTGCAAAACTAGAAAAATGTATGTGAAAGATTAGAAAGATGGAATTTTTGAGAGTTGTGATAGGATCAGACAGAATAAAGATAAAGAAGAAGAAGGTTTATGTAATAGTGGATTAGCCAATACTGAGAAATGTAAAGAATATGCAGAAATTTTTGGGATTAGCAAACATTATAGATAGTTTGTTAAGAGCTTTACAAGAATAGCAAAACTTCTTCATGAGATAACAAGGAAGGATGTAAAATAAAATTGGGAAGAAAGATAGCAAAAGGTATTTGAGAAGTTAGAGGAAAGATTTATGATAGAACTAGTCTTAGTAATCTCAGGCTTGGATAAAAAGATAAAAGTAGAGGTAGATACATCAGACTTTGCTATGAAAGGAGTGTTGTCAATAAAGTGTGAAAATAAGAAGTAGAGGTCAGTAGCTTATATTTCAAAGTTGTTAAATAAAGCTAAAAGAAGCCAAGAGTCAGTTTGAGATTTGGATAGATTACAAAAACTTAGAATACTTGATGAAAGCTCAGAAGTTAAATTGAAGATAGGCTAGATAGATCTTATATTTGTTAAGATTTAATTTCATCTTAAA
>JAJOHK020001169.1:0-15343 GCA_022457215.2 Leucocoprinus gongylophorus | reverse complement strand
ATTTTAGCCCAGGTTCTGACAATTTCAACAGTGTGTACATGATTCTAGCATGATTAAATAGTCCTCCTTGCGTCATTTTGCCACAGATTCAACATTACATTAGGCCTGTTGACTTCAAGGTGATATTAGGATCTTGTCTGATCTACACCTTGAGCCCTTTTATTTTATTTTATTCTTTATTTTCTCTTCTCATTTTCATTTTCATTTTCATTATTTTTTCAGTTTCATGATTATGTAAAAATCATGTGACTTGTTACATGAACATATGATGGAAGATGCTTGAACAATGATGTCATACTGTAGGGCATATGTAAAATACATGGTAGACTAGAAGTAGTCATATAACCTTAAGTTATCATGACTTATAGAAAGTGAGAAAGTTTGTATATATTATATACTAAGTTCAATTCTAAATTTTCTCTAGTAGTATTATTTATTTCCAACATCTAATAATAGCTTATCCCTTGCAGTAGTATTATTCTATAACATGTTTTCCATAGTGATATTATACTCTATTCCAAACCCTATAAGCACCCAGTCTTCTATAGTGGAGTTTACTTCTTTCCAACTTAGTCTTTTATGGTAGAGTTTCTATATTCTGACTTCTATCAGTATTTCACCACTAAAATCTCTGCTTAAAGCTGTATTCTGAAACCTCCAAGTTTACTTTACTTATATATATAAGAACTAGTAGGTACAATTTCTCTAGTCTAATAATATTATTACAATCTTAGCTTAGAGCTTGTCACAAACTTTATTCAACTTGTATCTCTACAACTAGTAGACCAATTCTCACAAACTAAGTTATGCTGGAAAGCCCCAAATGAGAGCTATCTGCACATATGTAAGATATACAAAAGTGACAACAAACGACTAAGATATTAGGTCATCAGTAACTGTAAAATATTTGTTTGCTAATATCTTATGAAAAACTGGACAGATTCACACAATCAAACTTGCATTGAAAAGTGCTCATCAAACTATTTCCAATGATATATGGTATATTACATAGCAATAAGTATTGGTAGAGATACAAGCATATCAATGTAGTAACATAATTAGTTACCTTCTAAAATTAGCCTGATAGCTGCTATGACAAATGGCAGCTCCCATCAGGTATGAGTTTTGATCATGTGATGGCAACAGCTTGCACATGGACCATCATGTTATAACTCAAAACTCTTAGAGTTGGATTAAGAGGTAACCTTGTATTGGGTAACACAAAAGAACTCGATAGAGAACTCTTCTACAAACTAGTCTATCTTATATAGTTCTACAGATGGTCCATACTAAGTGCTGTGTACCCTACCCTAAACAACCATGTGTAGTCCATGAGGCCAACATGTGGTGTCCATATTGTATGATGTCATTTGATTTTTCAAATCTTTTACTGAGTTCTCCCAAGTCTTATGATCTGTCTTTGTGACTACGCCATCAGGTGACTGATGTGACGACGTGACCGATCAACCCTAACCCTAGTTGTTCTAAAAATAGAAAAATAAATCAAAAAGAAAATAAAAATGAAAAGAAAAATAAAATAAGTCAAGTCTACCTTCTTCGATCTTGACACATCACTCTTTTGTATATATATATATCTCTATGTCTAAGGGCTAGACCTCAGACTTAACAACATCAATTATTCTTATTGATACTTTCCATCATCTATCATCATCACATTCTTATACTGAACCTCTGAAACACTATTAAGTTCAAGTATCACAACCAGTGAGTATTTTATTTGTGATAGAGCTCAGGTTGCACTTAGGCAAAGACTTAAGAAGAAGTAAGGGATAGAATTCAAGTGGTAAAGTATAAAGATACAGAAGTACATCTATGCTATATATATGAGTAAACTATGAGGATAATGTCCACAGTGCATGAGGTAAAATAAGTCATACAACATGAGGTAAAAGCAAAAATATAGCACCTACTATATGAGATGCTGACTGAGACTACTTTGGCACAGCCAATCATGTTGTCATTACTCTTTACCCTAGTTCATGCTGAAGACATGAGGCATCAATTGTAACAATACCCTGTTTTCAGCATTTATGTCCTCATGAATCAGATTAGGACTTCCAGTTCTCCAACTACATGTATTGTCACAATCTTCTTGTTTGGACCAATGATTGCTTGTCCTCAATTGTTAATAGCAATGATATACAGTTTATGAGGAGGACCTTCTTGATACATGAATATAGGATATCTATTTCATGCAGTTTCTGTATTGTATTTTTCTTTGACAAAAGCCACTGTTATTTCCTTCTAGAATTTAGAATTCAGTTCTCCTCTAGAATGGAATGATTGATAGTGTGGAGGTGGCTTGAATAGTCTCGCTTGCATTGGAGAATGGATGAACTTCATATATTGTTCTAGGTTCTTAATTTCATCTTTTATGAAACTCAATTCTGTTGTCTTGGATGTGGTTGTAGATATCTTATATGGCTTAATTAATATTACTTCTTTGTCTTCTACTGTTCCTCTTCTCAACTTCTTCTTTTGTTCTTTATCTTTGTATAAGTCTTGGATTTCTCTGATGTTGTCATCTACATATTTGTTTTCTTATTCTTTATATGCATCCAACTTGCCAGCTAACATCTGTTGAATTAGATATGCTCAATCTTTCATGTTACTTTGAGTTAGATACCATAGGTCTTCTGATATTCCAAGAATATTCATAGCATTCATTGTTCTGTTGTTAATGCTCACTTTTAGAATCAACCATTACCTCTATTCTTTTCAGTGTCTTGTAGTATAATTGACTCCAATAATTGTGTTTCTTTTTAAATAATCTGGCTTCATCCATGTTGTTGAGCTTTCTAGTAATGTATGGATTGAGGGATGTTGGTGTAGTCATGTAGTTATGTCATATGCAAGTCTACCCATCCAGAAATTATATCTCTTCAGTGATATCATTTCCTAATTATACAAGTCTGTCTTCCACAGTAGCCACCTTTCTTGCAACACACTTTATGGCGGTGCTGCAACTATCCAGGTATTCCATCTTCCACAGCGAAGATACTCCTATTTGACTTTGTCTTTTATGATGGAGTTACTCCTGTCAGTGTCTCAATACTGAAACTCCTGCTCAGGGTAATAGGAGCTTTATCACTGAAACCCTGAGCATCTCCTATAATGTTCATTTGTATATAAGATTAGTAGTTATATTGTAATTCACTAGTCTGATAATTAACAAAGATAATTCTTATTAAACTCAATCTCCAGTGTTTAACAGTGACATACTAATTAGCACTCATTCCCATCTCAGACTTCTCCCTATTGTTATGATCTTAGATCCTTAGGATTGGATAAAAGAACAACTCTTATATTAGAGAAACACAAGAGAACTCAATAGAGAGCTCTTTACAAAATAGTCTACCTTATATACCTCTACAGATTGTCTGTGCTAGCTACTGTGCACCCTACCTAAATGACCATGTATAAAGCATGAGGCCAACATGTGGTGTTTATGTTGTATGACATCACTTTATTCCAGAACTTTCTACTTTCTTCTCTTAAGTCCTGTAATCAATGTTGTCACCACACCATCAGATGTGACTAATGTGACAGTGTGACAGATCACTTCTAACCCTAATTCCAGAGTTCTAAAAATTGAAAAATGAAAAATAAATTGAAAGGAAAATAAAATAAGAAAGAAAATGAAGAAAAATCTAAGTCTACATTCTTTGATCTTGACACCTATCATCTAAAGTTGCAACCATGTGGCAGACAGATAGTGTAGCACATAAGCTGAAGCTAAGGTCATTCTACAAGTCTACACATCTCTGAGTCCATTTTGCAGACTTCTACTCTAGTGTGAACCATACCTAACAAGTTGTTGGTTACTTGAGAAGACATTGCTTTGAAATCAAGTTGTGTTGTGAACTGTTGAAATGGGATTTTACCTCCCCTCTTTATAGATTTTGACTTGAAATCCTTGTTCAATAATCTTCAATTGTCTCTTTTGTATGAGGCAACTCTGATTCTGCAATTCATTGGTCATACATATACCTATAACCCTTCCAATGTACTAGATACTGCATTCTTTTGTCTTGTTTTCTGTGCTTCTATACTTCTTCGACTTCATATTCCTTTTCTTTATTAATAATTGTAGGTGGAGATGCCAGTTCCATATATTGTCCTTTGAACTGCAGTTCTTTGTATTTTGTCAGCAGATCTTTGTTGAACACATTGTGTATCATCCATCCTTCTAGAAGTTTCAGTTGAAACACTTCTAGACCAATATCATTTGAGATTTTAAAAGGTCTATATCTTTTTTGATCCAACTTCTTTGAGAGTCTGTTTAAATGGATATTTTTGTTTTCCAGCCACATGTTGTCTCCAACCTTCAATCCTTGAGGATTCTTTTGTTTCTTGTCAGATTGCTTCTTTATACTCTTTTGAGCAGTTTCTATTGACTTCATGGCCTCTTTTCAGCTTCTTTGTAGACTTATAAGGAATTATTCTAATTTCAGAAACTTTATTTGTACCACAAGGTTGCCTTTTCATAGATGTCTTCTAAAGTTGAGTATCATGGTATTCTCGTAAGATCTGTTCCTAGAGTTCCTTGTTGTTAGGAATATATATTTATCCATTGATATAAACAATTCTATTACTTTCCCAAGCTTGTCTGTCTTCTTTCTATAACTCCTGTATTATCTTTTTCTTTTTAGTTCTGTTCCTTTGTATTTTCTTCATTAGGCCTATCTTCTCCAGTATACTGCTTTGCTTCAACATCATTATTTCTACTATGGTTCTCTTTTTCCATAATTCCTTCTTAAGTAACTATATGTCTTTGTTATTCTCTTTTGTATCCACTTGGTCTTTTCTTGACAAGATATCTATCTTTGTGTTTGTCTTTCTTAGTACATGTCATAATATGAAATCATAATCTTGTAATTTGAGATACCATCTAGCCTGTCATCCATTTAATTTGTGAGGTTCTTTGAAATACTTGAGGTTTTTGTGATCCATCTAGATTTCAAATGATTCCATTGTGTCCAGTAGATATTGTCTTTACTTTACTAAGACTTTCACAATTGCTAGTAGCTCTTTGTTGTAGATTTCATAATTTCTTTTTGCTGGTTATATTGTCCTGGATAGGAAGGCTATTGGTTTCCATTTCTCTTCCTGTTCTTGAGATAACATCTCTCCAATGGCATGTTCTGAGGTATCTGTTTCTACTCTGAATTTTCTCTCTCTTTTCAGAAGAGAGAGTACCAGTTGACTTATAATCTTCTCTTTTAGCTCATGGAAAGCTTGTTGATGTTCTTCTTTCCATTTTTATTCCTTCTTTCCTTTTAGGTTGTTTAATGGTTTTGCTGTATGACTGAAGTTCTGAATGAACCTCTGATAGAAATTTGCAAATCCTAAGAAGCTTTCTACTTTCTTGATTTTCATTGGCATTTTCTATTTTTTGACTGCCTTAACCTTGTCTTGCTCTATCTATACTTGTCCTTTGCTGACTATTATCCCTAATATTGGGATTTTCTCTATGTTGAAGTCATATTTTGACTATTTAAAATATAAATTGTGTTTTTCTGTAATCTTCAAAAACCTAATCATTCATTTCTTGAGTTCCTTTATAGTTTTAGCTGGTATAACAAAGTCGTCCATGTAATTTGCCAACATTCCTTCATAGAGTAGTTCCTGGAAAATGTTGTTCATCATTCTCTGGAATGTTCCTAGTGAGTTGCATAGTCTGAAATACATTACTTGCAGTTTGAATAATCTCTTGTTTGTCAGAAAAGCTACCTTCCATTTGTCACCTTTTTTAATCTGAACATTATTATAACCCTAGATAAGATCAAGTTTATTGAAGTATTTGGCCTCCTTCAACTTGTCAATTACTTCTTCAATTAGAGGTAGTGGCATCTTGTCCTTTATTGTGACTTGGTTTAGCTTCCTATAGTCTTGAACCAACCATAATGAACTGTCTTTCTTGGGAATATAAAAGCATGGTGCCATGTATCTTGATTTTGACTCCATAATTAAACCAGCTTTCAGTTGTTCATCCAGCTATTGGTTTAGTACTTCTTCTTCTTTTAGTATCATTGCATATACCTTCACATTTAATTCTCTCAGAGCTTCTTCTGTTAGGTTTATCTCATGATTCCATTCTTGTTATTCTGGTAGTTTCTCAAACTTCTTCTTGTTGAACAAGTGTGTGAATGGTTGAATGTACTTGGGTAAATCTTCTGGGTTTGTCATGTCAGGTTCTTTGCTAATTTTGCTGTTATCCTATTCTTTGCATTCTGTTGCCTGTGTCTTTCTGGTTTTGAACTTGATATCTTGATATTTCATCTTACAGCTTCCTGGACATCTTGTAAAAGGTGTTATAAGATGAGAGTGTAGACAGACTTTAGGTAGGGTTAGGGTTAGGACAGATATAAGACAGTAGTTAATTATTAGTCTACAATGGAGGAAGAGCACGTGACTAAGAAGTCATGTGATAGAAGTCTAGAGTGGTCTGGAAGGACTTAGGATCTAGAAGGATCAAGAGGAGTCTAGATAGGAGTTAGGGTTAGGAGTGATGTCAAGGGACATGGGTTCCTCATGGTATACACATGGTATGCACATGTATAGTGGAGATTAAAGGTATGATATCAGGGCACATGTAGAAAGCATGGTGGCCTTAAAGAAAACACATGTGGATAAGTAATAGGATATGAGGTAGCGGCATAGACTTAAGGGCCAGATAGATATTGTTGTAGCATGGACTAGGAGCCATGTATATATATAGTGGATAATATAGTGAGGGCTCCTTGTTGAGTTCTCTTGTAATCCCCACTACTAGATAGCCTATTGAGAGCTTTGCTGAAGTCAGCATACTATGAGTGCTGTTCCGGTGAGTAGTTGCTACAACAAAAGATATCATTTCATTTTTCCAGTTGACTTCTGGATTATGCTTGAACAATCAGTCATGTTTCAGAAACATGTCTGTTCCATTTAAATCTATTACTGCAGCCTCCAGCTACTCCTTATGTTTATTGATTTTGATTTCCAGAGGTGCCATCTTAGTCATCTTTCTATTCTTTGTTCTGTCTGTGTTGAAAACTTCAAATGAAAAGTTTATTAGCTTTGTTTGTATTCTTTTGTCCTTGACTAGCTATTCATTGATTACCATATGTATGTATCTAGAGTCTACTAGTGCCTTAACTTTGAGATTCTTGCCATTTTTTGTCTTTATGTTTGCTCACACATTTAATTCTCTTTCAACATTACTCTATTGATTTGGAATAACATATTTATTTTGAGAATTTACAGGGGAGATCTCTCATACTGTGCCTACTTGAGATCTTCTCCAAAACCCTATTTTTTGTTCTTCTCTTTATTGTCTTTATTGTCTGATTCCTTTTGAATCTTTTGTTTCTTCATTAATTGCTTTCCTTTGCAATCTTTTGCTATGTGCCCTTCTTTGTTGCACTTTGGCTTCCCATCCTTGAAGTTATGTCATCCATTTGTTGATTCATATCCTTGTCCAACTGAGGTGATTGCCACCTTTCACTCCTTAAGTGACTCTGATACCACAATGGACAGATATTCTAGTATAGTCTTGATAATGTCTTGTTGTACATTCTTCTTCAGCAAAAAGATGGCATATAGCTCATCTGTATCTGCTTTCATGGCTAATGCTTTGAACTCTATTATAAAGTCTGCTATGTTCTTTTTTCCTTGTTTGAAGGATTCAATCCTCCACTCAGTATTTACTGCCTTTATCTTGTCACTGAACATGATCTTGATCTCTTTCATGAATTCTTCCCAATCTTGGGTTCCTAATTCTTTGTCCAATTCATCTAGCTTCTTCTGAGCATAAATACCTGCTACACCTCTTCTGAGGCAAGCTAATATCACTGTGATTCTATCATTAGTCTCTATGATCCTATTGCTCTTGAGAAATAATTGTATTTCCCTCTACCAGTCTTCAAACTTTGTTTGGTCCCTATCAAACCATCCTGGATCTGGGACCATGTTTTTAGGTGTAACAGTCTGTTCATTGTTGTTCATTATTACTAGTGCTGGTGTTGTAGACATTTTCTTGTCTAATTGTTCACATGTTTCTTCTAAGGCTTTGTTTGTGATCTGTAAGGATCTAAGTCTTTCTAAAAGTACCTCAATATTGTCCATCCATTTTGAACTTGTCTTGGTTCTTCTTATGGTCTATGCCACATGTGTTTCATTTTTTGTCTGGCAGTAGCTTCACTTAATTCATCCATGAACTAAATACTATGTACCTTTCTTTTTGCAAGGTGAGCTTGTCAATGCTTTACCAAATGTTATGATCTTAGCTTAAAGCTTAGGTTGCACTTAGACAAAGACTTGAGAAGAAGTAAGGGATAGAATTCAAGTGGTAAAGTATAAAGATACAGAAGTATATCTATGCTATATATATGAGTAAACTATGAGGATACTATCTATAGTACATGAGGTGAAACAAGTCATACAACATGAGATAAAAGCAAGAATGTAGTACTTACTATATGAGGTGCTGACTGAGGCTACTTTGGTATAGCTGATCATGTTATCATTATTCTTTACCTTAGTTCATGCTGAAGACATGAGATATCAATTGTAACAAATATTATAATATGCTTGAATCTTTATATTTGTCATATGTAAGCTTACCCATCTAAAAATTACATTCTCGTAGTGATATCATCTTCAAATTATACAAGCTCTCCTTCCACAGTGGAAATACTCCTATTCAACTTGGTCTTTTATGATGGAGTTATCCCTGTCAGTGTCTCAACACTGAAACCTCCACTTGGAATAATAGGAGTTTTACCACTAAAACTCCAAGCATCTTCTATACTATCTGTTTTTATATAAGACTAGTAGTTACACTGTAATTCGCTAGTCTGATAATCAACGAAGATAATTCTTATTGAACTCAATCTCCAGTGTTCAGTAGTAATACACCAAATCAGCACTCGCTCCCATTTGAAGTTGTGACTACATAGCAGACAGACAGCACAATACATAAGCTGAAGCCAAGGTTGTTCCATAAGTCTGCTCCACTCTGAGTCTATTCTGTAGACTTTCACCCTGGTATGAACCATGCTTGACAGTATTATCAGACTTCTAAGTCTGCTGCTACTTTTGAGTAGTTCTGTCTGCTAAATCCTCTATTGCAGTTCTGTCTGCAATTCAACCCTATAATCTACACTTCAAGTCCAAAAATGGCTTCCTCTTGCCGTAACTCTTTAACTCTGGTCCCACTACTTAGAACACCTTTTAATACAATCTCACATTTCAGTGACCAGATAGCTTATTTGCCAAATACTCCATAATGCTCAAAACGAATTCACCAAAGAGACTGTTTATCTCCAAGGTCTCCTTCTAGTACAATTTAACTTGGCCAAACAGTTTCACCTATTCCTGGCCCAAGTATTGTCCCTGTGAACAATGATTCTAATTGGGAGGATGCTCCTACTAATCCTAATACTAACAATAATACAGCTAATAGACCTATATCTTCTACTCACTCACAGTTCAAACTCTGTTGGAGTGATAATACTAATGAACAATTGGCTGAAGTACTTGGCCGACTTGCTAACACACTTAATTCTAATCAGACTCCCTGTCTGAATACTAATACAAGAGGAACTAAAGCCCACATCCCCAATACTTTCAGTGGCACTGAGCCTGACAAATTCAATAATTTCCTGTTTCAATGTCACCTATATTTCCATGCTAACCTGGTGCAATTCAATACAGACATTGTGAAAATCAACTTCACAATGATCTACCTCACTGGAGTAGCCTAGGACTAGTTTGAGGTAGGCCTCAACTAGGAAGACCAAAATATCCTTCAAAATTGGCTTTCCAACTGGAACTTATTTGTGAACAAGCTATGTTGACATTTTGGTCTCTTGGACACCATTGGTGAAGTGGCCAACATGCTGAACAATCTCCATGTTATAGGATGCTTTGAATACTAACAATTTTTATTTTCTTTCTTTTATTTTTTTTCTGATTTTATATGGATTTGTTTTTCTTTTCTTTTTCTTTTAGATGATGAAGAGGCACATGACACTGCAGTCACATGACATGCCACATGATGTGATATCATAGGTCTAGAACATAGTGGAAGAATCTGGAAAAAGACATCAGGGCATATGTATACAATATGATGGCCTTAAGTAAGACATAAGGCAGACATGAGGATGAAGCATGGACATGAGAGCAGGTGTAATTATTATTAGCACAGACCACATGTAAAACATATATATATAACTCTAATTTAGCAGAGATTCCTTGTTGAGTTTTCTTGTGAACTTCTCACATTATATCTACTTAAGAGATTTACTTGTTGTGTAGTCATTGGTTTTTGTGACTAGTGGTTGCCACAACACTCTGCATGAAGCCTGGTGACAAGATTTCCACTTACAATGTAGACTTTATGCACTATGCCTCTCAATTAGGTTGGAGAAATAGTATGCTCTGCCATTACTATTACTAGAGGCTTCCCAATCAGATTCAGGATCCTATTTCTACCTGGGAACAAGGAAAACCCACCTTGTTCCAGGACATGTATGCTTTAGCGATAACCATTGATCACTGCTACTGAAAACAAGACCGCAAATGCTACTATGCAAAGCAGATAGAGAAAGAGGCTATTAAGTCTCACTCTCAGAAGCAAGGAAAAGCTTCTACCTCTGGTACTGCTACAGCTTCTCAGAACAAGGCAAATTCATCCCTGGCAGCCTTATCCACCAGGAACTCTTTCTCCAAGTCATCTCCATCCCCTGCTCCCAAAAAACAACCCAATACTCTGCAGGTGAACTGTTATGGCAACTATTAGACATAAAGTCCAATAGCAGTACAAGTGGTAAATCTCACAGTTGGGATATCTAGTGGGAACATGAGTTGTGTATTCACAAGAGAACTTAACAGAGAGCCACAACAGTATTTTACCAACTATTTATATAAAGTTTTCCTGGTCCATGCTACAACTTCTCTATGCCTACCCTAATGTCTATGCCCTGTCCTCATATCCATTACTCATCTTCCATGCTTCTTCCTCAAGACCAGCATGCTGTATACATGTGCCCTGATGTCATTCCTTTAATCTCCATTAACCATGCATACACCATGTGTATACCATGAGGAACTCATGTCTCTTGATATTATTTTAACCCTAGAATCTCTCTAGACTCTTCATCATGTCATGTGACTTCTAAGTCACGTGCCCTCTCTTTCTCTCATCGTAGACTAATAATACTACTACTCTTATATCTTAACCCTAACCTTACCAAAGTTTGTCCACACTTTTGTCTTATAATATGGACCTCTCTTTCAAGCTGGCCAGCAATGGCAAGTTGACCAGTGACAAGCATAAGAAGCATCTTGAAAACAACTTGTGTCTCTATTGCAGTGTAGGAGACCATAAGCTGGACTCCTATCCCAAGGGCTGCAGTGCTTTAGCAACTGCTAATTCTCTAACAGCTGCTTCTGAGAAACCCTTGGAAAAATAGAGAGTGACCCCCAGGACTCCACACAGACTAAGGGCTGCATTGAACTTCCCTATGTAGCAATGAGTCCGATTTGACTCAACACATTCACTCTTTGTTTCCCTTACCTCTCCCTTGATTCTTGGTTAGGATTACCTTAATAAAATCCCATTCTGAGCTCTCGTCGACTCTAGGTCTACTCACTGCTTTGTAGACTCTAAATTTGTGGGTACTCACTACTTGAAGACATTTGCAACTCCTCCAGTTGCTCTCTGCTTGTTTGATAGTTTATCAAACAGCACCATTTCTGAAATTGCCAACTTGCTCATAATTTTTTCTACTAGTGATTGTATAAATCTGGACTTCTATGTCACTCCGCTTGATTTTTCCTACTCTTTGGTTTTTAGATATAATTGGCTCACCTGACACAATCTGCTGATTGACTAGGTAAATAGGTCGATAAACTTCTGTCCATCTTTGCAAGAAAATCTCGCTCTTTCTCATGTTGTGGCCAAAACACCATTGGTATCTCTGTCCTTTCTAGACATCCCTCTGTAATCATCAGACTCTGCAGGTTCCATACCTGTATCTGAAACCTCCATGTCTAACTCCGAGCGGCCTAACATCACTATCATTGGTGCTGTGGCATTCTTGCACGTATCAAAACTTCTGGACTCCTATAATTTCAAACTCTGTCTTTGTTCTTCAGACATTCAGGCCAACTCCGCAAAACTTGCAGAAGCTTCTGACCTTTCTAACATTCCTTCTGAATATCACAAATTTGCCAATGTTTTCAGCAAAACTAAAGCTAAAAATCTCTCTTCTCATTGTTCTTATGATCTCAAAATCAATTTGAAAGAGGGTGCTCAACCTTTGGTTGGCCCTATATACTCTCTTTTGACATCTGAACAAGAAGCTCTAAAGAAATTCATTGAGGAAAATCTCAACACAGATTTCATCTGGCTAACCTCATCTCTGCACAGTGCACCAGTCTTATTTATTAAGAAGAAAGATAGTTCACTGTACCTTTGTGTCAACTTCTATGGTCTTAACTGCATCTCCAAGAAGGATCTCTATCCATTCCTGCTCATCTCTGATCTGCTGGACTTATCATGCAAAGCTCAGGTTTACTCAAAGATAGATCTTCATTATACTTATCATTTAGTTCACATTGTCAATGGTGATGAATGGAAGACTGTTGAGTGGAAGACTGTGTTCAGGACATGCTATGAATTACTTGAATGGTCTGTGATGTCTTTTGGTCTTACTAATACTCCCATGGCCTTCTAGCAATTCATGAACAATATTTTCTCCAATATTTTGGATGTCTGTGTTGTGATCTATCTGGATGATATACTCATCTACTCAAATAACATGTCCAAACATCACCAGTATATAAAAGAAATACTCAAGTATCTCCATAAGACTGGTCTTTATGCCAAAGCAGAGAAATACAAATTTCATTCTGAGTTAGTAGAGTATCTGGGATACATCCTTTCTCCTTCTGGCCTTACCATGTCTGATGACAAAATAAAGATTATTCAAGACTGGCTGGAACCCAAGAAAGTCAAGGATATTCAATCTTTCTTAGGTTTTACAAACTTTTACTGCTAGTTCATCTTCAACTACTTGGACATTGTCATTTCATTGACATGCCTCACCTGGAAGGACATTCCTTGGAAGTTTGACTCCTCCTGTTAAGATGCTTTCAACTCTCTCAAAAAAGCATTTATCTCTGCACCTATCCTCACTCATTGGATTTCTGATGCTCAACTCATTGTGGAAACTGATGCTTCGGACTATGATCTCATTACAATTCTATTCATTATTAATAATGATAATAAAGTTCACCCAGTTGCTTTTTACTCTCACACTGTGGTAGAATTGAATTACAACATACATAACAAGGAATTGCTTGCTATCTTCGAAGCTTTCAAGATTTGGTGATACTATTTGAAAGGTGTGGCCTATCCCATCAATATTGTTATGGATCATAAGAACCTTGAGTATTTTTCTACTACCAAGATATTGACCTGAAGGCAAGTGCAGTCATTCAAGTACCTCTCCCAGTTCAATCTTATCATCAGGTTCCAGCCTGGTCATCTTAGCACCAAACTGGATGCTCTTACTAGATAATGAGATGTCTATCCTAAAGAGGAGAATACTGGCTATGCCACAATCAACTCTCATAACTTCAAACCTATCTTCACTCAAGAACAACTTATAGCCTCTATACAAACTATGGTCCTTCTTTTTCCTTCTCTCTGTGCAGCTACAGTCATAGATCTGAATATCCTATTGAGACATCTTCTTGGCTTTCCTTAGTGATCCAATTGCTACAAAACACACCTTTGCAGATAGCCAGTAGTCTATGGACCCAAACAGTCTACTCCTCCTTGACAACAGAATTTATGTATCATCTGCTGGTAATCTCTGCACATGTGTTCTCCAGTATAATTATGATCACATCATCACCAGACATTTTGGTCAAAACAAAACACTGGAATTAGTCTGCCACAGATACTTCTGGTCCAGCCTCTGTGCTGATGTACAACAATTCTGCAAGTTCTGTGTCACTTGTATGCAATCTAAACTACAACATTACAAGTCCTATAGATCTCTCAAACAACTTCCCATCCCTGAATGACCATGGAATTCTATTTCTATAGATTTTATCAAGAAACTTCTGTCATCCTCCAGGTTTGACACTATCTTGGTCATAGTCAACTAGCTTACCAAGCAGGCAATCTTTATTTCTGCCCATGACACCATCACATCCATGGACTTAGCACATCTATTTGTTCTTCATGTGTTTTCCAAACATGGTGTTCCTTCCCATATCACCTCTAACAGAGGCTTGGAGTTTGTGTTAAACTTCTTTTGATCTTTAGGCACTGCTCTCAACATGTGGCTTCATTTCACTTTAGGCTACCACTCTAAAGATGATGGACAAACTAAATGCATGAATCAGACCCTCAAGCAATACCTTTGTATATATTGTAACTACTAGCAAGACAACTGGTCTGAACTCCTACTTCTTATAGAGTTTGCCTACAATAATGCTGAGTGCTACTACTGGTGTTTCCCTATTCTTTGCTAATAAGGGATATTACCTGAACATCACTGTTCACCCCAAATGCGATATTACTCCCTCCTGAGCTTGTGACTTTGCCATAGATCTCAATGAGTTACAGAGTACCCTCAAAGCTAAAATCTCCGTGGTCCAACAGTATTATCAGAAATCCACTAATGTGTGATGTTCTCCTGCTCCTAATTTCAAAGTAGGCGATAAAGTCTTTGTCAAGGCTCAGTTCTTCTGAACCACTTGGCCTTCAAAGAAACTCTCTGAGAAATATCTTAGACTCTACAAAATCATCGTTCAGCCTGACACTCTATTGTTCACTCTCCAGCTTCCAGAGTCCATGTACTCTGTTCATCCAGTCTTTTATGTATTCATGCTTGAACCCACCATGTCCAACACTTTCTCTGAGAGAATATAACCAGCACCCACTGCAGTTATAATTGATGGAGAACCTGAATACAAAATTTCTCGGATAGTAGATTCTAAGATTGACTACTGATGGGCATGCAAACTTCTGTACAAGATGATTTGGCTAGGATATGAAGACACTGGAGACAAATCCAAATGAATCCCTACATCCAAACTCACTCTATCACAAATAAGATACCCACTGGTTGTGATGCTTGGGCTGAATAGTGTTTCAGAGGTTTAGTACCAGAATATAATGATGATATATAATGAAAAGTATCAACAAGAATTATATAAAAGAGTGATGGTCCATGTGCAAGCTGTTGCCATTACATGATCAAAACTCATACCTAATAGGAGCTGTCATTTGTCATAGCAGCTGTCAGGCTAATTTTAGAAG
>JAJOHK020001168.1:0-15349 GCA_022457215.2 Leucocoprinus gongylophorus | reverse complement strand
CAACCACTTACCTGTGATGTATACTTTAATGGAGAGCTGGAGAAGAGTGAGCAACAACAGGAGACAAGTAGTATTGGTAGGAGTTCAACCTATCGAAAATTTTACATCAACTATCTAATTAGGATTATTGATTGTGGGCCATACACTTTAAGGCCATACACTTTAAGCAGAATACTTCACAACACTCCCCCTCACTTAAGACATCAGCTGTTAAGTGATAGAAGCAGAAATGGATGGGCTTAGAGTATTTCTAAGCCAAGAGATGGATGGAAATGACTGAATAAGACTTGACCAAGATTTTTAGTCATAATATCAGCAGGATTTTTTTTCTATCAATGTGATATGATTTAACTTGTTCATCTTCAATTAGATCTCTTATGTAGTAATAACAAATATCAATATGTTTGGAGTGTTTTTCTTGTATAGGATTAGATCCCTAGAAAAGTGAGCCAAGGTTATTACCATAGATATGAGGGGTTGGAACATTAAAACCAACCTCATTGAGAAGGCTTCTCATCTAGACAAGCTAATAGCCACAATCAGAAGGGACCATGTATTTAACCTCAGTTGAAAACAAGGCTACTATCCTTTGCTGGCAGCTCATCCAGAATGTTACTCTATAAGCTATAAGAGTAAAGTAACCAGTTGTGGATTTATATCATTCTGGGTCTTGTGCCCAGTCTGAATCAGAGTGTGTTACAACAGACTCATTGCTAAGTCCATCATAGACTATCTGATACTTGCAAGTATTAAACAAATACCTACAAAGATACAATCCTACTTGATAATACTCATTTGAGAGATTTACCATCTATTGAGCAAGTTTGACTACAGCAAATCCTATGTCAGGATATGAGCCAATCATTAGATACATCAGAAATCTAACCATTTGCTGGTACTTTTGATGAAAATTAGGATCACACTGTTTATCATTAGATTTAAACACATAGCCCAATAGCAGTGGAGTACTTGTTAGGTTGGTTGCTATATTAAAGTGTGTACTTTGTTCAAGTATTTAGATTTGTTTACAAAGATCTTCTGATCCTTGCAGTTATGACTTATGCATATTTCAAGAAACTTTTTGGTTTCTCCAAGGTCATAGCATTTCCATTTCATTATAAATTTTTACTTTAACTTTAAGAGAAGTTATCACAAATAAGTCACTCACTGGTTGTGATACTTGAACTTAGTGGTGTTTCAGAGGTTTAGTATAAGAAGATAATGATGAGTAGTATCAACAAGGATAATTGACATTGTTAAGTCTGAGGTCTAGCCCTTAGACACAGAAGTATATATACAAAAGAGTGATAGTCTGTGTACAAGCTGTTGCCATCACATGATCAAAACTTGTACCTGATGGGAGCTGTCATCTGTCATAGCAGCTGTCAGGCTAATTTTAGAAGATAACTAATTATGTTATTATATTGATATACTTGTATCTCTACTAATACTTATTGCTTTGAGACATATTATATATTGTTGGAAACGGAATGTTGAGCACTTTTGTCAGGCATGGTTCACACTGGGGTGGAAGTCTGCAGAATGGACTCAGAGATGAGCAGACTTGTGGAATGATCTTGGCTTCAGCTTATGTGCTGCGCTGTCTGTCTGCTACATGGTTGCAACTTCAGATGAAGGAGAGAAAGTCCGAGTGGAAGTGAGTGCTGAATGGTGTGTCGCCGTTGAACACTGGAGATTGAGTTCAATAAGAGATTATCTTTGTTGATTATCAGACTAGCGAATTACAGTGTAACTACTAGTCTTATATACAAATGGAAAGTATAGGAGATGCTTGGGGTTTCAGTAGTAATACCCCTATTACCCCGAGCGGAAGTTTCAGTGTTGAGACACTGACAGGATTAACTCCGTCATGGAAGACCAAGTTGAATAGGAGTATCTCCGTCATGGAAGACGGAATACCCAGAGAGTTGTAGCACCGCCATGAGACATGTTGCGAGAAAGGTGGCTGCTGTGGAAGATGGGCTTGTATGTGTTAGAGGTGGCATCACCGTGGGGATGTAGTTTTCTGGACAGGTGGACTTGTATATGACAACTTTTCAATGCAAGTTTAATTGTGCAAATCTGTTTAGCTGTTTATGAGATATTAGCAGACAAAGCTTTTACAGTTACTGATGGCCTGATATCTCAGTCATTTGTTGTGGAGATACAAGCTGAATGAAGTTTGTGACATCTAGTATATAATCTGATAGTTTACATTATACTAGCTTATTCTGAAAATTGACTAAAACTAACACTCTTTTCTAGTGTTACCAATATCACATCCCATCAGCCTTCAGTGGTTCTAATTTACTAATTTCTCTAAGTCCACTTCTAGAATAATGTAATCAGTGTAGCTAAGTAGAAATATAGCACACAAGCTGAAGCCAATAGTTATTTTGACTTATCTTTCACATTCTTGTGTAAACTATGTCTATTAGAAAAAGAATATCTACTTCTACAAATATTTTAGATAGGGAAGATCTTATGTAAGCATTATCTGTGATAGAGTCAGATAAAATCATAAGAATTATAGAAACTTTTAATATCCATACATATAGAGAGCTAAGTATATCTATAATAGATTAGTTCTAATGTCTTATTTTGTTTAAAATGTCTAATGTGTCAGAGTTGCAAATATTAGACTTGGTTTATTTTATCTTTCTTTTTATTTTATTTTATTTTTGAACTTAGAGTTAGAGTTTAGTGTAATGTTACATATGACTGTTGTGACTATTACACATCAAGTCATATGAATCACAGTCACAAATCACAATCATACAATCATATAATATATAAAAGAACATAAAAGGTTTTAAAGAATAATGTCATACTATATATTAATGATATGTAATACACATATTCTTTAGAGTAGGCTAGGTTTAGTGTAGCACAGACTAACAGCCTAGCATATATAAGATAGATACATTGTACTTAAGAACTCTATCAAATTCTCTTATATTAACTCTAATACAAAGTTTCTTTGTTAACTTGATACTTTAAGTCTTTAATTGTAATATTGTAAGAGTATAACCATGATAGTACTACAGAACACATGTGTAGAGATCATTTGTGTTATGGTGTGCTTAGATACTAACATTTTTCTTTTCTTTTATATATTTTTCTTAATTTAATATTTATTTTCTTTTGATTTTCTTTGATAATGAAGAGTCACATGACTGCAGTCACATGACATATCACATGATATAAGATCATAGGCCTAGATTCTGGAGGAAAAGACTAAAAGGATAATATCAAGGCATATATATATAGCATGGTATCCTTATAAAAGACATAAGATTAATATATGGTGAAAGCATAGATAATACATGGATATTAGGGTAGGGTTATTAATTGTTATCATGGACCATGAGAACTTTGTATAAATAGTATAGGAATACAGTAGAGACTCTCTTGTAATTCCCACTTGATATCCTACTAAGAAATTTACTTATTGTACTACTATTAGTCTTTGTGATTAGTGGTTGCCACAACAATTTGCAAGTAGTATGTGGATTTTTCTGTCCTTGAGAAGAAGTCTAAATATATCCAATAACTAGTATTTGTTAGACTTGAAGATAGTAAACTTTACTTTTTACTTTTTTCTTTTCTATTTTATTTTAATTTTAGACTTAGGATTAGGATTTAGTATGATATCATATATGACTGTTACAAACTATCACACATTTGCTACAAGTCATGGTCACATAATCACATTGTTATGAACTTAATTATTTGGGTTGGATATAAGAACAACTCTTGTATTAGAGAAACACAAGAGAACTTGATAGAGTTCCAAATACAAAGTAGTCTACCTTATATACTATTACTCATGGTCCGTGCTCACTACTGTGCACCCTACCCTAATGACCATGTGTATGACATGAGGCCAACATGAGTTGTCCATATTGTATGATGTCACTTTATTCTTAGAACCTTCTACTCCTTTTTCCTATATCCCATGATCAGTCTTGTGACTATGCCATCAAGTTGTGACTGATGTGATGGCGTGACCGACCAACCCTAACCCAAGTTGTTCTAAAAATAGAAATGAAAAGAAAAATAAAAAGAAAAATAAAATGCAAAAATAAAAATAAAGTCCACTATCAATGATCTTGACACACATGTCACAAAGAATATTATAAAAGATTCTAGAACAAATGACATTACTATAGCATATATTATATATGTTGACTTTAAGGAAAATACATGGTCTTTATGGTAGGCTGGGTTTAGTATAGTATAGACCAACAGTCTAGTATATATAAGATAGACAGTTTTATACTTGGAAATTTATCAAGTTTTCTTATATTAATCCTAATATAAGGTTTCTTTCTTGACTTAACACTTTGAGTCTTGAATTATAATATTAGAACTCAATTTCTATTCTTGAGATTGTCTAACCTAGAGCTTTCTCTATTCTTTTTTACTTACTTTCTATTTATTCTCAACCAAGAATAATACTGCTCAAAGTTAAGAAGACAAGGCTAGACTCTAGGCCCAAGAGGTTAGTAGCAGCTACTAAAAGGTTGCTATGGACAGTTGGGACCAAGCATAGGCCCCTCCCTAGATGTATTCATTATTAAATTGTGTAGTGTTTAGTAGAATACTTATATCTTTTATATAAAAGCTTTATGTTATAGTATCCACTTGTAATCTGTATATACAGAAGAATAGCAGGTGTATCTAAGACTTTGTCCAGAATAAAACATCTTTCTCAAGACAAAATTACTTACAATTTGACTAGGACAGTAGTAAGTCATTTAAGTAGTTAGTAAACAATATGAGATGGAACTTGAAGAGAGTTTACTAACACTTACAAAAATTGAGTCTAGCTCAGAATACAAATCAGAAGAGAAGACCATTACTAGCTTTGCCTTACTTCTTTATACATCATTACCTTTTATTCTACCACCACAATCATTATTATCTACATCAATCAATTCACTCTCATACTACTACAACATAAGTCATCATGGCTTAATATTATAGGCAATTCACACTTGCTAATTTTATTCATGATGGTTACATGAAAGACAGAACTTGGATGAGAGCTTTAATGGAAATAGGCTTAGATAGATATAGATGGAGTACTATATGGATGGTTTGATTTTGGCTTCAATGGATGTTGTTGTACCTAGCCTATATATCACATGGTTAGGATTTTAGATAGTAGGAATTCAGATAGGAGTACAAGTATGGCACAGTTCAAGTTGATAATCAGACTAAGAAAAATGGTACACAATAGACTATGTTCTTAAATATGAAACTGGTAACCTAATAATAATCTACTATTATATATATTCTGAATTGTCAGGTACTGTAAGAGTTGTTATTTGGAACTTCATAGAATTAGTGAGAAATATAGGATCTGACTCTCAGATTAATAGATGATTGGAATGGAGCGTGATCTATACTGAAAAAGTGGAAAATGCACAGATGACAGATAGTATGTAATACTCAATCAGTTTGAAGTAAATAGTCTGACAGCAACAAGAGCAAATAGCTGCCTTACAGACACTAATAGCTCAAGTGGAACTAGGAGAAGAAGAAGTGGCAATGACTTCCTGACCTAATACTAGGTCAAATATAAACATAGCTAAACTACTAACATTCAACAGAGAGACAAGCAAGGTTTTCTTACAGCATGTAGGCTTTTTATCAGGATGAAGATGGGGAATGATTCAGTGAAAGAACAGATACAGTAAATATTGTCATATATATAGGGAAGATCAGTAAATATTTGGAAAATAAAGAGTTAGAATATATAATAGTAGGGAAATTCTTGATGGATCTAAAAAAGAAGTTTAGAGAAGGAGATAATGAGACAATGAAAGTGGCAGAGTTAAAGAAAGTAGAATAAGAGAATAGAATGATGGAATTCATACAAAAGTTCAGATAAGCAGTAAAAGATAATGAATATAAAGAACAACTATTAGTGGAAGAATTTAAAGAAAGAAAGAATGGTATAATTAGAAGGAAGTTAATGAAGTCAGAATAGCCTCCAACAAGTATAGAACAATGGTATAAGAGGGTAATAAATTTGAACAAACATTAGAGGAAAAGTAGGCAGAAAGAAGAGAGATTGAGAGAAAGGAGAAAAATGGGAGCTCTGACTCCAAGGTTGAACATACTGGCAACAGCTGGAGTACAATGGCAACAGATATCATAGCCTCAAGTTTGGCCCAGAAGGCAGAAATTTTAAGAGCAGATGCTAGCAGAGCCTACTTTAATAAAGGGAGTTGAAAGAACAAATACAGTTGTAATGAACCCAAATTAACAGGTAGGAGTCATGTCTAAGCACAATCCATATGTTATGGATGTAGATTAAGGAAGGAATTGCTATAATTGTGGAGAGTTTGGTCATATTGCAAGATACTGTAAGAAGAGAAGAAATCAGAGAAGAATAAGACAAGAAAGGAGAGTAGAATACAGAAACAATTAGAACATTAGAAGTAATTTAAATGGGAAAGAGAATTTAATAGTTCTCAATTAGATTTTAACTATAATAGGTTTACAATGCTTAGTAGAGTAATGAGAAATATATTCTGCTACAATATAGACAATGGAAATATGTTGAGAGAAGTTATAGTAAAAATCAGTTTGGAAAGAATTGATATATAGGAAGAAGTGATAGTGGAGATGTTATTGGATAGTGGTATGACAGGGTTGATGATGAGTTAAGAGTTTGCTAGGAAGTATGAATTTAAGTTGAAAAAAATAGAAAGACCAATTTATGTAAGGAATATGGACAGTTCTTTCAATAAGGAAAGACTTATTGAGCATATGGTAGAAATCAATATCTATTATCAGAGGCATAGAAAAAGGACAAGAATTGGTTTGATCAGTAGTCAGAAGTGGAGTGTAATTTTGGGAATGTTATAGCTTGTATATCACAATTCTGAAATTGATTGGAAGACAAGAGAGGTAAAAATGATAAGATGTTCAAAAGAGTGTGGAAAGTAGTGAAGACTAAAGCAGAGGAAGCCAGGATAGCAGAAGCAAAAAGAGGAAGAAAAAAAAAAGAGAAGGAAAATAAACAAGAAGAGAAGGAGCAAAAAAAAGAAAAAGAAAAAAAAGAAAAAACCAATGAAAGAAAGAATAATGGAGGTAAAGAAGGTGGCTAAGAAATGGGATATCTGGGATGAGAAGAAGGAAGCAGCAAAGTGTTGTGGCAACCACTAGTCACAATGACCAATAACAACACAAGCAATAAATCTCTTAGTAGAATATCAAGTGGGAATCACAAGAGAACTTGACAAGGAGTGTCTGCTGAATTGCTACCCTATTTATATAAGTTATACATAGTCTGTGCTACTTAATCATTACCCTACCCTAAAGTCTATATGTCATCCATAAGTGTATTATATGTACACTATAAGGTAGCCATGCAGTTAACATGCTTCTTGATATCATCCTTCTAGACTACTCCAGTCTGTTCTAGACCATTCTAGGCTTTCATGACATCATATCATGTGACCACAGTGTCACATGCCTCTTCATTGTCAAAAGAAAAAGAAATTCAAAAGAAACAAAATATTAAATCAAGAAAAATAGATAAAAGAAAAAGAAAAATGTTAGTCCTCACATGCATCATAACACAAAGTTGGAGGAAGAGGTCAAGAAATTGGTTTCTCTAAGATTTCATGAATGGATTTATATCTTTGAAAAGAAAGCAAGTGGGAGGATGCCAATGAGGAAGCTATGAGATCATGTAATAGAAGTAAAGGAAGAGTTTGTACTAAGAAAGGGAAAGATATATCCATTGTCAAGAGAATAAAGGGGAGAGGTGCATGAGTTTGTCAAAGAATAATTGAGGAAAGTGTATATCAGACCCTCAAAGTTATCTCAAATGGCACTAGTATTTATTGTAGGAAAAAAGAATAATAAGAAGCAAATAGTACAGGACTATATGTATTTAAATAAATGGACCATTATTTTCAAGAATGGTGGACATTTTTAGACACAAAAAAAATATGTGTAATTATCTTTTATCTTTGATTTCAGACATAGTAGAAATATTGGTACTAAAAAAGGATTTACAAAGTTAAACTCATGATAGGGTTATAACAATATATAAATAAAGGAGAGAAATAAGTGAAAGGTGGCATTCACAACTCCAGAAGGGTCATTTGAACCTATGGTTATATTCTTTAGACTAACCAATTCTCCAGCAACATTCCAAACAACAATAAACAAGATCCTATGGAACTTGATCAACACTGGAGAGGTGGTAAGCTTCATTGATGACATAATTGTGGAACAAAAAAGGAGAAAGAATATGATAAAGTAGTAGAAAAGGTAGTAAAGAAGTTAGTAGTGATAGGGATCAAGCAAAAAAGAGGTTATGTTAGAGTGTAACAAGAACTATGCAACACTAGCCCTTAACTGCACAATAAGGAATTCAAAAAGAACATTATCAGTGTCATAAATCAATAGAAGATGTAGAAAAAATAATATAGAAAACAATCAGAACAAATAAAACTCTCAAAAAAGCTCTCATAAATACAAAAGAGTAAATCTTATACTATGTAACAAGTTTCTTTGAAAAATCTAGTGAATAGATTGCAAAGCTTATTAAGAGTCTCCAATAACACTATCCATTCCAAATGATACACCTCAATGACACCTCTCAAGTCAAACCTTACAACTGAAGATACCAACTAATATTCATCTTACTATTCTTTCCCAGACTACTAAAACTCTTCTTCAACTTATCCAAAAGTGATAATAGGTACTAACAATGCTCACTTAATAAAGTAAAAGTTAAACTGCTCTCAAGTGGGGGTATTTAGATAAATAGTTCTTTTTTTTTACTTCTCTCCACTCATAGCTTATGTATCAGTCTAAAAATACAAAGAATAAAACTAGAGAATGAAGACCAAAACTATAATGAAGCTCTCTAAGGCCTTGTGAGCACATGGCCATTTCTTCATCTGCAACCCAACATCAATCCAATAATTAATCTTTACTTGTGAGCGCCCATTCCATTCTTTATTTTCATGGCTATTCCTTCCTATTCCTTCATTTTGAACTCTATCAGCTTCCAATCTGATGAGTTCCTGTCTTATTCAACCATCCAAACATGTGTAACTTAGTAAAACTCTTTTGTAAGTGTATACAATTTATAGCTAGTCATTTATGAGTGGCATTTCTTGTTCCCAAAAACTTCTTCTACTCAAGATCTGGTTTGGTTAACAGTTATCACACCACCCCTTGACTGCTATTTACTTAAAAAGACATAAGACATCATCTAGAAGTGTAAGATTTTCTTACTAATGCCTTTCAAGAGGTCTTATATGCTCAAAAACCTTAGGAGACTGTATGTTTTTATAAAAAAGCATTTTTCAGTATAACAGTAGAAAATAACCTATATGTAAAACCAGAAAAATGCAAATAGAAGGTTAGAGAAGTAGGATTATTGGAAGTAGTAATTGGACTAGAAGAAATCAAGATGAAGGAAGAAAAGATGAAAAGAGTATTGGACTGGCTGATTTTAAAAAGAGTTAAAGATGTACAGAAGTTTTGAGGACTAGCAAATTATTATTGACAGTTCATAAAGAATTTTGTAGCAATAGCCAGACCATTACATAATTTGGTGAAGATAGATCAGAAGTAGGAGTAGATGGAGAGGCAAGAAGAGATATTAAAGGAGAAATTTACAAAAGAATTAGTGTTAGTGGTACTAAACTTGATAAAAAAATGAGAATGGAAGTGGATGTATTGAACTATGCAATAGGAGGGATGTTATCCATGGAATATGAAGATGGAAACAAAGACTAGTAGTATACCCTTCAAAATCTCTTGATGAGATAGAGAAATTATAAAATTCATGATAAGGAGATATTAGCAGTAATAAGAGGATTGGAAAATTGGAGACATTTATTAGAAGGTACTAAGTTCAAGTTTGTGATTTAGATAGATTATAAGAATTTGAGATATTTTATAAAAGTACAGAAGTTGAACAAAAGACAAACACATTGAATACTATACCTGTCAAGATTCAATTTCATTTTGAAAAGAATAACAAAAATCAAATATTAATTAAGAAATAATGGATTTGTAACTTAGTGTCACATACTATCAAAATTTGTCTAACCTCATTCAATCCCATCGTAAATAATACTCACCAACATCCACTTCACTCAAAATATTTGTGGAAATAGATATCCTTCTAGTATAGATCAATTTAGCTCCATTCATAGTTGATTACTTCATAATCAAAGTACATGGCTTTCTCTTGCTCTCTATAGAACTCCAAACACTATTATAAGAACTTGAGTATATATAAAGTAAATACTTGTCTTCTCAGATTCTCAGATATGGTCTTAGTTATAGAGTATTAGTAGTTAAGATGACTAAAGCTAACACTACTCTTCTAGTATTAGCAATGACACATCTTACTACTTTCTTGTGGTTGTCTACCTCCTAAAGTCTTCATGTCAGAGTTGCAAACAGTAGACTTAACTTTATTTTTATTTTCCCTTTCATCTCTATTTCTCTTTTGATTTATTTTCTATTCTGAGATCTAGAATTAGAGTTTAGCATGATATAACATGTTACTATTACAAACAGTTACATGATGAGACCTAGTGTTATACATTAGTCACACAATCACATATTATAATGGAAAGGGTAGAATGTTCTGGAAAAAATGACATCATACAATGTATGTAATACATATTGACCTTAAGGCAGATACATGGTCATTTAGAATAGGTTAAAGTAGTAAAGCATAGACTAGTAGTCTTAGGTATATAAGATAGATGATCTTATACAAAGTTCTCTATTGAGTTTTCTTATACTACCTAATACAAGTATTGTGGCAACCACTAGTCAAAAGACCAATAGCAACACAAGCAATAAATCTTAAGGCAGGTATCAAGTAAAGATTACAAGAAAACTCAACAAGAAGCCCCCAATGTATTGCTATTCTATTTATACAATAGATACATGGTCTGTGCTAATGATAAATAATCCTACCCTAATATCCATGTATTGTCTATGAGTATACTATTATGATTCAATGACCTTTGGACTGATCAAAGAAAGAAACCTTATATTAGGGTTAACACAAGAGAACTCTGTACAGGATTATCTACCTTTATATACTAAAACTCCATGATTTATGCTAACTATTTCTAGCCTACCCTAAACAGCCATGTGCTTGCCTTAAGATCAACATGTGTTACATATATTATATGATGTTATCTTTCTAGAATCTTCTATCTTGTTTCATATAACTATGTGATTGTATCATCTGATGTGACTGATGTGTGACAGTATGATCATGATATCACTCTAACCCTAACCCTAGATCCAAATAAAGAAATTAAATAAAAAAAACTAGTGTCCAAGCTTCACATATCTAACATTACTCTTTCTTTAAGATTTCTACTTCTGGAGGAACTTTTTGCTTCATCTCCCTATCTCATCCTATCTTTCCCCTTCCATCTGTTCCAATTCTTCTCCAATTTTTTTAGATATTTCTTTTCAAATTTCCCATCATCCCATCTATACAACATTCATGTCAAGATTACAGAAAGTAGACTTTGTTTTTTTTATCTTCTTTCTCAGTTTTATTTTATTTTCGATTTATTTTTCATCTTTTCTATTTTTAGAACTCTGGGGTTAGGGTTAGAAGTAATCAGTCACATCAGTCACATCTGATGATGAGGTCACAACATTGATCATGGGACTTAAAAGAAGGAAGTAGAAGGTTCTGGAACAAAATAATGTCATACAACATGGACACCACATGTTGGCCTCATGCTTTACACATGGTCATTTAGGGTAGGGTGCACAGTAGCTAGTACGGACCATCTGTAGGAGTATATAAGATAGACTATTTTGTAAAGAGCTCTTTATCGAGTTCTCTTATGTTACTCTAATACAAGAATTGTACTTTTACCCAACTCAAAGGATCTAAGTTCATAACAATTCATGCCATATACTTCTCTAGTAGTTCTCCCTTTCTAAAGTCCTTTTCTTCTACTATGTCTAACTTTTCTTGCTTTCTCACTTCTACATTTATCCTTTCTTTAAACTCTTTCACCAGCTCTCTTGCATTTTCCAAATTTTCCTCTTTTTCCTAATTATCTTGTTCTGCTGTAAACCTCTTCCATCACATCAAATACTTTATGACTCCTTATACTTTTCTTTTATTTAATATTTTCTCTATCTCCCACTCTTCAACTCCTTCTACTTCTACTGGTTTTACTTTTTCTTTTTTTTGCTCTCCTACTTACTTCTTGTACTGTACTACTCAACTAATATTTACTACTAGGTGAATTCTCATTGAAGTCAGCAGTTGTAATTTGACTACATTAGTAGAGATTATCTCATCAATAATGTATGGACCAATATATTAGTCTACTAATTTCCTTTCCAGTCTCTCTTTATCTGCTTATCTCTTTATTTCCTTCTATACTTTTGTCAACACTGCTCCTGCTTCTTGTACCTTTCTTATCCTTTCTGCAAACTCCATCACTTTCTCCATCTTTCCCTTTCTCCTCAAATCTATTCCTATTCTTAACTCTCTACCATAGCTCATTATGAATGAAGATACTTTAGTTGTTGAGTATGCCTTGTTATTGATTGCAAACTTAGCTAATGCCAACCATTCAGGCTAATCTCTTTGCTTATAATCTATAAAGAACCTCAGGTATTGTTCCAGTTCCTACTTCATTCTCTCTATTTGACCATCTATCTGTGAGTGGAATGATGTCAATAGCTTTGTCTCAATTCCCAACATTTTATTCAATTCCTTTGTCATCTCTGCTGTAAACTGCATTCCTTTATCTAACACAATACTCTCTGGCAATTTATATAACTTCCACACATTATTTCTAAATAACCTTGCTAATTCTTCCACCAATGTCTCTTCTGTGATTGCTACAAAATGTGTCATCTTGGATAGTCTATCACAGACCACTAGAATTGCATCCTTTCTAGCTACTACCAGTAACTTCATAATAAAGTCCACCATTAGATGTATTCTGGAACCTCACTCAATTTTAACTTTCCTGCTGGCACCTCTATCCTATTTTTCATTTTCTGGCACATATCACATTCTTCCACATATTGTCCTACATCCTTTATTACTCCTGGCCACCAATAATTCCTCATTACCAGCTCTATTGTCTTCCACTTTCCTCCACATCCAGCTACTAGTGTATTGTAGAGTAACTGGATTATCTCTGTTCTTAACATCTCATCTTTCAGCACATATACTTTCCCCTCTTTCAACACTAAGTTTTCTTCTATCTACCATTCATCTCCCCTCAATACTTTTACCTCTGCCTTCTTTATCTCTTCTACCACTCTAACTATCTCTTTATCTTTACTCCTAGCTTTTTTTTATCTTTTCTACTATTTCTACTTTAGGTTCTTTTATTATTACTTCATGTAAACTACACAGCCAGCAGTTCTTAATAAATATTTGATTATCATTGTCATTTTCTACTTCTACTTTTTAATCTGGTCTCCTACTAAGCCTATCTGCCTTTTCCATTTTTGTTCCTAGAACATATTTCAAAATAAAGTCAAACCTTGACAAATACAACATCCAGTGAGCTTGTCTTTGGTTCAACTTCTGTATCTTTATAAAGTATTCCAGATTCTTATGGTCTGTCCAGACTTCAAACCTATACTTGACACTCTTTAATAAATGCCTCCAATTTTCCAACCCTCTTATCACTGCCAACATTTTCTTGTTATGAATCTCATAGTTCCTCTTGGTCTTATCTAGAGATTTTGAGAGAAAAGCTACTGGCCTCCACTTTCTGTCTTTGCACTTCATAGATAAAACTCCTATAGCATAATCCGACACATTAACTTCTATCCTCATTTTTTTAATCTAAATCTGGTACTATTAACACTGGTTCTTTTGTAAATCTCTCCTTTAACTCCCCAAATGCCTTCTCCTGTCTTTCTATCTATTTCCACTTTTTGCTGTGGCAACCACTAGTCACAAAGACCAATAAAGACACAAACAATAAATCTCAAAGGTGGATATCATTGTGGAGATCACAAGAGAACTCAACAAGGAGTCTTTGCTACATTCCTATACTATTTATACAAAAGTCTTATGGTCTGTGCTAGCAATAAATGACCCTACCCTAATGTTCATACTTTCACCATACTTCATCCTTATGTCTTTTATATAGATATCATGCTATATACATATGCTCTGACATCATCCTTCTAGTCTCTTCTCCCAAAGTCTAGGCCTATGATATTACATCATGTAATATGTCATGTGACTGCAGTCATGTGCCTCATCATCATCAAAAATAAAAATAAAAATAAAAGAAATTTTAAATTAAGAAAAATAAATAAAAGAAAAAGAAAAAGATTAGTGTCTAAGTGTACCATAACACTTTTGTTCCTTCTTAACCATATTATGTAATGGTCCAGCTATGGACACAAAGTCTTGAATGAATTGACAATAGTAATTCACTAATCCCAAGAACTTCTGAATATCCTTGACACACTTTGGAATTAGCCAATCCAACATATCTTTCACATTTTCTTCTTCCATCTTTATTCCTTCTGATCCTATTACAACTTCTAAAAAAACCCAACTTCTCATCTTTCACTTACACTTCTCTGGTTTCACATACAAATCATTTCCTGCTAATCTCTTTACTACTTCTTCTACTAACTCATCATGCTCCTCTTCTCCTTTTATTCCAATAATTATATCATTTATAAAACTTGCTATCTTCCCAGTGTTGATGAAATCCCAAAGAATTTCATTCATCATGGTTTGAAATATTGTGGGTGAGTTCATCAGTCTGAAGAACATCACTGTTAGTTTGAATGACTCTTCTAGTGTGGTGAATGTATCACAAATGAGCTACTCACTGGTTGTGATGCTTGAACTTAATGGTGTTTCAGAGGTTCAGTATAAGGAAATAATGATAGTAGATAATGAGTAGTATCAGCAGAAATAATTGATATTATTAAGTCTGAGGTTTAATCTGTTGTAGCAATTACTCGTCACTCAAGGACAAATGATCTCACAATAAGCAAAGCTCTCAGTAGGGCTATTGTCAAGATTGTCGAAGGTGGACTTTGTTCATTTTTATTTTTTCTCTTTCGTTTTATTTTTCTTTTCTTTTCTTTTCTATTTTCTATTTTTAGAACAGCTCAGGTTAGGGGTTATCAGTCACACTGTCACATCAGTCACAACTTGATGGCATAGTCACAAGACTGATCACAGGACTTAGGAGAATGAAGTAGAAGGAACTAGAACAAAGTGACGTCATACAACATGGATACCACATGTTGGCCTCATGTATTACTCATGGTCATTTAGGGTAGGGTGCACAGTAGTTAGCACGGACCA
>JAJOHK020001167.1:0-15366 GCA_022457215.2 Leucocoprinus gongylophorus | reverse complement strand
TACAGACTATGCTGGTATTCTTTGTAGAAAAGAAGAATGGGAAAAAGAGGATGTTACAAGACTATTAGTATCTTAATGAGTGGATAGTGAAAAACAATTACCCACTACCACTTATTTCAGACATTATTAAGAATATTGGTTATATTATGATGTGCTGGTAGCAGAACATGGAGAAAGATGGAAGATGATGGAGTTGGTGATAAGTAATTACTGGTGACCAGAAGTTACAAAGAATATTGGAAAATATGTAGACAGATCTAATTTATGTCAGAAAATGAAAAATAGAACAGAAGTACCAGCAGAGAAGTTAATAGTAAATAAGATACCAGAGAAGGTGTAAACATATTTAACAATGGAATTTATCACCAAGCTACCATTGGTGGCAGGAAAAGATGCAATATTAGTAGTATATGATAGGTTGTCAAAAATGGTATATTTTGTGGTAACAACAAAAGGAACCTTAGCTGAGGAATTAGCAAGATTGTTTAGAGATAATATATAAAAGCTATATGGGTTGCCAGAGAATGTTATTAATGATAGAAGACTCCAGTTTGTAGCAAAGTTGACAAAAGATTTAAATAAGATGTTAGAAATAGAAACAAAGTTGTTAATGACATTACAACCACAAACAGATGGGCAGACAGAATGAATAAACCAAGAGTTGGAATAATACTTAAGGTCCTTTACAAAGTATAGGCAGAAAGATTGGCTAGAGTGATTAGCAACAGCAGAATTTACAGTGAACAATAAGGTTCATACAGTAATAAAGATATCATCTTTAATAGCAAATTATAGAAGAGAGTTAAAAATAGGAATGGATATTAGGAGAAAACAAAAGATGAAGAAAGCAACAGAGTTTGCAGAAAAAATGAGAAATGTATAAAAAGAAGTAGAGGTAGCATTGAGGAAAGTATAAGAGGAAATGAAGAGGCAAGTAGACAGAGGATAAAGAGAGATGGAAAAATAGAAAAATAGAAATAAAGTAATACTAAGTACAAAAGACTTAGTATTCAAAGAAAGACTAGTAAAAAATTTGATAGAGAGATATATGGAATCTTATGTGGTAGAGAAAGTAATATTGAAGAATTTGAAGCTACTAGTTTCTATGAGGATCCATCCAGTGGTGATTGTTAGTAGGATTGTTATATATAGGGAACCAGTGAAAGGATAGAAGATAAAGGAACCAAAACCAGTAGAAGTGGATAGAGTAGGAGAGTAGGAGGTAGAAAAGATACTAAATAAAAGAAAAGTGAGGAGAGTGATAAAGTACTTAGTATATTGGGAGAGGTTTATAGCAGAATATTATATATGGAAGAAAGAGGAAGACTTGGAAAATATGAAGGAGTTAGTAGATGAATTTGAGAGGAGAATAGAAGCAGAAGTTAGATGACAAGAGGGGCTAGATAAAGTGTGGAAAGTAAAATTGAATTTAAATGTAGAGAAGTAATAAGAGAAGTAAATTGCCAGAAAAGTATACTATAAAGATATTATTTGAATAAAACAATGGAAAATTTAAGAATGAGTATTTAAAGAAGTTAGAAAGAAACTGGCAAAAATAGAAGTCAGTTTCTTTAGAAAAGAAATCTTAAAGAGGAAATAATATCAAAGTTGTAAACTATAGACTCTATTTTATTTTCTTATTTTATTTTTTCTTTTAATCTTTTTTTAATTTAATTTAATTTTTTAACTTAGGATTAGGATTTTAGCATGATATTACTATCACAATTGTCACATGATTATATAACACAGAAAAGGTTGTAAAAGGTTCTGGAACAAATAATAACATATAGTACAACAATAATATGTTAGCCTTATAAAAAGCATATATACTTTAGAGTAGGGTAGTTATAGTATACATGCACATATAGGCCATAGTCTGTAGTATATAAGGTAGATTAGTTTGTATTTAAAACTTTATTAAGTTCTCTTATGATTACTTAATCTAAAGTTGTTCTTCTGTCTAACTCTTTGGGCTTAAAATTATAACACACTAGTTGTTCTACCCTAAAGCTATATGTATTATCTATGAATCCATTATACTCTAACTATAAGGCAAATATTCCATAGCCATACCTTCCACCATTATTGTACTAGAACCTTTTACTACCTTCTAGACCTATGATGTTATCTCATATAATATAGTCATATGTATCTATTATGCAGTCCTCCATTACTAAATAAAAAAAACTAAAAGAGATGTTGTCCAGAGTATATTGTAACAAAATTGTAATACTGATAATTGATTACAATTAAAATCAATTTCCAGTGTTAATAAGCAACACACTCCAATTTTAAATCATAATTTTAAAGTGATCCTCTTCTTCTAATAAGTACTTTATTCATCTCTAAGAATTAGAAACTCTGATCTGTCAACTCTAGGTCTTTTTCTGAAATTGTGATCATATAACTAAGAATAGTGCAATACATAAGTTAAAGCTAAGGTTATTCACAAAGTCCATATCTATATACTTTATAAATAAAACCAAGTTCTGTATTCAATTTCTATATTTTTTATTAGACTTTGTTTTCTAAGTATGAATCATGCTTAATAGGACTAGAGAATATTTATTATGTAATATCTGCAATTTCATTGGATTAGAAACAAATGTCTCTAGAACTATTGAGATATATTAACAAACTTATATGATAGATTATTTAAGATTACAAAACTTTATGTTAAAGAAAATTGTAAAACTTATATTTATATGATGGAGATAATTTTCCAACCTATATTGCACAACTCTGACTACTCTAACAAAAAGTTAATACAATAGAAGAAACTATCAATAACATATTTTTTCATATTATTATACTTAGATTTTTATTTATATTATGAAACTCTATTATTACTATTACTTCTTTCTCTCTTACCACTATCTTGTATGGTAATACCCAAAAGAAAATTAGCAAATAAAATTTCTTCTGCTTATATATTTTTTACTATTAACTATATGACCTTTAATGTTATTTATGAGAATGTTAATATAAACACTCTAAGAGAAAGGTCCAGTATATCAAGACCTAACAGTTCTAGAGCATCTTCCATTCTTTCTATAACTTCATCTGTTTCATATCATGCTATGATAAAATAACAAAGCAATAATCCTAACTAGGCTGAATGGGTAGATTCACCTTTGGACTCTTAGCTATTCTACACCAATCCCAATAAAGAGAATAATTCCAAACTCAACCAGAATACAATCTCCAAACCTACATATGTTTCAAACATGAAGAGTACAAGTAACTGTGGCATCAATTCATGCCCTTCTCAAAGTATTAAAATATCATTTATCTAATACAAACATAGTGCAAGTAATCACAGCAACAACTTGTGCCCTCCTTAAGAAATCAAAACATCAACCATCCAATATAATCTCAATCAACCTAGCATGCCTAGCTTATAGAAAGATTAGGCTCAATCTATTTCTCTTGCTAAATCAAATATATTTGTTGCAATTAAAAATACTAACATTGTGACTTCATTATTGAGAATTGTTGAATACATCAAGAATATCAAGGTTTCAGAAAACAATATTGATAATTTACATATCATAGGTTTTGGCCAAGCTGCTTAGACTTTAATCTCCTTTATTTAAAAAGGAGGTGGGGACAAACTGAGGATGAAAAATAGAAGTTTAATGTTTTGTCAATACATTGCCTCTCAATTTAACAAGGGTAATATCCCAATAAGAAATCAGAAAAGAAGAAACAGGTCTTTATTCTGGCTAAAGTTTCTATTTTATCACCATCTTCAGTCCTTTCTAAGCTCTTCAAGAGCAATTTGGCAAAGTCAAAATACCATCAAAGCAAAGGTATGAAGCCTACTGAAAACAATAATAGCAGGAATAAGCAATTATATGCACAAACATTGTCTACTAATATCAAGGAGATTTTTAAAATCAAGGACTTGTTTTCCAAACTTTCTTCAAAGAAAATTAAGGAAATTCATAAAACAATCAATGAACCTAGAAAAAAGAAACTCCATATTAACATGACAACTAAAGGGCCATCTAAAAGACAAGTTATTATACCTATGGGTAATGATAATATTTCTAAGTTTATATCATCTTCTGGTGAACATATTGCTAATATCAACAGGGAATTGAAAAACATCAAATTGGATGTTTTAGCTGATTTTGTTTACACTGATTATCACAGACTCATCATTACTACTAACAAAGTCACAACAATGTCCAACCTTAGCATCATTGAGAGGTATATCAAGAATGTCAATAATGTCAAACAAAATAAGATTAGCACTCCTCATTTATTTCAATCCAAATCTTATTTAAAGATTACTAGTATTTCTTACTTGATGGAGAATACTAACACTCCAATCAATTCTAACATGGTAGAAATCATCATTAAGAATTCTCATATCTTTGATAATGTGATTCTTACCTCTAAACCAAGAGTAATCAAAATATTGCCAAAATCTGACATGATAATTATTTAGGTGGACATATGGGATATCTAGAGCAGTAACAAAGCAAAATGTCTTATTAACAGATATTTCAATTTTCATTACCACCATTAGAGAAGCAAATATGAATCTAGGCATATTCTAGTACAAAAACTGCTGGAAATGGGGTTATATCACCTTTACATGTTGAGCACAAGATTCAAGATATATAAAGTACAGTGATTTACATAAAACAGAATATTATTGCCAATTTGCTTGGTGCTATAAAGTGAATTTCAAAATCAATCCCTTAAGACTTGAAATGAAATAGAGTGAACTCTGTCCTCACACTTTCAAATGCCTCAATTGCAAAGACAATTATACCTTTTCTGGAAACACTACTTTAACAAAGAGTGGCATTCAAAGAAATATCAGAAACTCTGTGAAAACAGAAACAAGTTAATTTGCTCAGCTGTAGACAGCACTCAAATATGATTGTGAAAAACCTCAAAATATTTTTGCAAAATGTTTGAAAGAACAAATCACTTACAGATATGTTACTGGAGATCAATAAAGACTTTGATATCATTCTCATCCAAAAACCCTCTTGGTCAACCATCTACTTCATTCTAAGCTCCATCAGTGAAAAAGAAGACTTTCTAGTAGGTGCTCCAAACTATTCTAACTAAATTACCTTTTTAAGGTCTTTATTAGAAAATAGTGATTACCTGAGAGTTATTTCATACATTAATGTTTACCTTTCTCATATACACTTTTCTTTGTAAATATCTACTCAAACAACTACTAATCTGCTTTAAAGTATTTCAAGGATACTGAAGCAAGTATTACCAATGTTTTGATTATGACTGTGATTTTAACATTAGAGATAGTAATTGGGATGATTCTTATTCTTTTCATTCAGCTCATAGCAATACTCTATTTGAGATTGTAGATTCTTTCAATTTTAGTCTTTCTTTACCTATCTATCAGGTACCAACTTGATATTCCAATAATAACAACAATTCAAATTTAGTCATTAACTTATACTTCCTATGTTTCAATTCCATTGAACTTAATAACTATATCATTCTTCCAGAGCTTTGCTATTTCTCTGACTATGCTCTACTTATTGTTGACATTTTGATTATAGAGGAATTAATTCATAATGAATGTTGTACTATTGTCAAAAATAGCAAAGAAGAAAAGGAGTTCATTGCTGAATTTATCAAAGGTATAGAAAATATAAACACAACAAATATTTTGAATAAAGATAACTTGGAATGCATTGTCCAGGAATATTCAAATATATTAAAAACAATCTGGTTTAAGCACTCAAAATATGTTAATATTACTAGATATTCCAAATATTAGTGAAACAATGAATGTCAATTCAAACTTGGGAATTATAGGTCCTCTAAGTTACTAAGAGACTGGAAATATTTTAAAAGCACTATCAAGAAAATGAAAAGAATCTTCTTTGATAACAAGATTCAAAAAATTGCCTAAAAAAACCAAAGGCCTTAGGATTTCATAAATTGGATCAAGAAGTACTACTGGCCATAGAAGCTCTTCAATTTAATAGTCAACCTTGTATTGAATTAGACAATTCATGGCAATCACTATACCAAATATTTAACTCAGCTCAAGATTGTTACATCAATGAGAACACTCTAAACAAAATTACTTCTAAACCCATTATTACTTGGACACATTTATCCCATGAAGAATTCAAGACAGCAATTGACAAATGCAACAATTTGTCCACTCCTAGTCTAAATCACATTTTATGGAAACACCTGAAATTGGTTGTTAAAAACAAGAAATGTCTAACCAATATTGTCAACATTACTAATATATATATTACTTTTGGACATTGGCCAGCTCACTTCAAAGAGTTGTTTTCTATTATCATTCCAAAACCCAACAAAACATTGTATGACTCTTCAAAAATATTCAGACCAGTCGTTCTTCTAGACACATTAGAGAAATTAATTGAGAAAGTCATTGGTAATTACATGCTTTTCCATATGATCTCCAACAATTTCATCCACTCTAATCAATTAGGAAGTCTTAAACAATGATCTACCACTGATATTGTTACAAACTTAAGATATTAGAGCTGGTTAAAAAAAGAATCTTGTATAGAGTGTTACAAACTTCATTCAGCTTGTATCTCCACAACTAGTAAACTGATTTTCACAAAATAAGCTGTAATGGAAAGCCTCAAATGAGGGCTACCTACATATATGTAGGATTTATAAAAATAACAACAAAGACTGAGATATCAGGCCATTAATAACTGTAAAAGTTTTGTTGGCTAATATCTCATAAACAGTTAGACAGATTTGCATAATTGAATTTACATTGGAAAGTGCTCATTAAATGGTTTCTGATGATATATGATATATAATATAAAGATTAGTATTCATAGAGATACAAGTATATCAATATAGTGATATAATTAGTTATCTTTTAAAATTAGCCTAATATCTGCTATGATAGATGATAGCCCTACCAAGTATGAGTTTTGATCATGTGATGGAAACAGCTTGTATACAGACTATTACTATTTTGTATAAATACTTTTGTATTTGAGAATTAGACCTTAGACATAACAACATCAATCTTTATTATTTATCATTGATATATGTATTAATTCTAATCATCATTGTCATTATTATTGAACTTCTGAATCACTTCTAAACCTCTGAGAGTATACTTAAAATTCAAATATCACAAATAAGTTAGTTTATTTTATAATATAGGATTTATACAAGAGAACTCAATGAGGTCCTCAGTATAGAATTGTCTATCTTATATACTACAGAGCATAGTCTGTATGTGTACTATAACTATCCTACTTTAAAGTACATATATTTACTATAAAAAAGAAATTGAAGATAAGTGATAAAAATGAAAAAGGAAAATAATTAGAGTTCATCATTTTCAATTCTGACAGATACAAACAATTTTCTTGCTCATCTTGTTTGTATAGAATAGGTAAAAAACCTCCAGACAAGTACTTTAGTATTCAATATTATTTAGTTTTTTCTCTTCCTCAATCATTAGATATTACCAAAAATCTTAGAGAAAACAAGGTTTGATTCTAAAATTCTAATCTTCTTTTTTAATTATTTGATAGGTAGAAAAACACAATATAGGTGGAATAATTTTACTTTCCTTTTTTTTTAATGTAGATATAAGAGTTAGTCAAAGTTTTGTGCTTTCTCTAATTTTCTTTGCACTTTATTTCTCTCTTATTTTTTATATTTGAAAAAAACAAATAACCTTAAAATTCTGATTTCATTTCTCTCTTTTGTAAACAATAGTCTCTTTATTTTTCAAGAAAAATCTTTGAAAAAAAAATGTAAATCTTTTTTGTAGTTATAATATTATCTTTTCTTTACTTAAGCAATTTGGTCTTGCTATTGAATATAGAAAATCTGAAGTTTTTCACTTTTCTAGATCATATGGTGTCTTTAATCTGTTTTTACTCAACTTCAACTGTTATAATCTTAAATCCTTAGTGTTGGATAAAAGAATATACTCTTGTATTAGGATAAACACAAGAGAACTCGATAAAGAGCTCTTTATAAAATAGTTTACCTTATATACTCCTACAGATGGTCCATACTAGCTACTGTACATCCTATCCTAAATGACCATGTATAAAGCATGAGGCCAACATGTGGTATCTATGTTGTTATGACATCATTTTTGTTCCAGAACCTTCTATTTCCTTTTCTTAAGTTCCATGATCAATATTGTGACTATACCATCAGTTGTGACTGATGTGACTGTGTGACTGATCACTTCTAACCCTAACCCAAGAGTTCTAAGAATAGAAAATAAAAAATAACTTAAAAGGAAAATAAAATGAGAAAGAAAATGAAGAAAAAACTAAGTCCACATTCTTTGATTTTGATATCAACTACATTGGAGGACCTATCCTCAAACCTAAAGAAACCTAATGCTATCTTGGTTTCATTTTTGACAGAAAATTGTCCTTTTGACAGTATATTCAATTTTATGCTAATAAAGTGCTGTTAATCATCAAGTACATGAAAATACTTGGAAATTCTAATCAAAGACTCTTGCATCATCAGAAATATCTCCTTTATAGAACATATGTTCTACCAATTACTTTCTATGGATCTTCTTTTTAGCACTATAACAAAGTATCTTTATCTTATCTGTTCAAAGAACTTAGAAAAATACAATAATAAATGGCCTTATAGATCTTAGATACTTTCTATATATCTTCTACTCTAGAAATAGAAGCTATTTCAGGCTTAATTTTGATTTATCTTCATCTCTAAAAATTGAGCAGAAAACAACAACTTAGAATAGTATCTCTCTTATCCAATCTGTCAGACACAGTTTACATCAGAATGGAAGTCTGCAGAATGGACTTGAAGATAAGCAGACTTGTGGAATAACCTTGGCTTCAGCTTATATGCTGCGCTGTCTGTCTGCCACATAGTCACAACTTCAGATGATAGAAAGAAGTCTGAGATAGGAGTGAGTACTGATTGGTATGTTACTATTGAACACCAGAGATCGAGTTCAATAAGAGCTATCTTTGTTGATTATCAAACTAGTGAATTACAGTGTAACTACTAGTCTTATATACAAACAGATAGTATAGGAGATACTTGGAGTTTCAGTGGTAAAACCCCTATTATCCCGAGCAGAGATTTTAGTGTTTCAACACTGATAAGGATAACTCCATCATGGAAGACTGAGTTGAATAGGAGTATTTCTGCCATAGAAGATGGAATACCTGGATGGTTGCAACATTGCCATAAGATATGTTGTGAGAAAGGTAGCTGCTGTGGAAGGCAGGCTTGTATAATTTGGAGATGATATCACTACAGGGATATAATTTCCAAACAGGTAGACTTGCATATAACAGTATTCCCCCCTTAGAACTGAGCCTTTGAAGTCCTATTGAGTTTATCTGAAAATCCTGTGATAATACCTAGATCAACAATATATAAATAGAAAAGAAGGTTTTCACTCTTGTTTCTGTATTATTATATTTTCTCCTACCCACTCTGATATTTCACAAAATAATGCTGAGATCCTTGAAATACAGTAGTAAGAGATACAGCAGAGGCATGAAAAGCAGCAAAATTACGTCAGGCTGAATGTATGGCTCAGAAAGCAAGAAGAGAAGCAGAAGAAAAGGCTAGGAAAGAAGCTGAGAGGCAGAAAGTTGTAGAGGAGAAGGAGAGAAAAAGGAAGATAGTAAAGTATCTCTAATAGCTCCAAGACAAGATACTAGAGGAAGAAGCCACCCTATTGGAGGAGGCTGAAGGATCTCAGATTGTAGGATCCAAACACAAGGAGATTGCCACCAGAGACAAGAAGGAACAATAGCCCTCTAAGAAGGCTAAAGAGAAACAACTAGAGAAGTACTGTAGAGGTGCTGTAGTTAAGATGGGAGGTGTTAACCTCTGTGAGAGTTATGTGAGCACCAGGCAGAATTGCCTGGTGCACCCCTCAAGATAAGTATTTTTTGTTATACTTATTATTATTTTTTAATAATTTTCTCTTTCATAACTGATCTCTTGCATGTGCTGGATACATCCATCGCCTTTAAGCAGTGGTGTGTACCCTACACCAACACTAACACCCCAACCATGATCCTTACTTATGGTGAGATTCTAAGTGCCATCAAAAAGGCACTCCAGGAACTCGTGAAGGAGTATTGAAGAGTTAGGAAGTCTCTCCAAGACTTGGTGGAGGGCCAGGAGAGGAATACAGCCCAGTTGGAGAGGATTGGGGCTGCAATGGAGTGGAAATGGAGCTCGGAAGAAGAGAATGGAAAGAAGGAAAGCAGAGATGAAGAAGAGAGGTCCAAGAATAGCCTTGGAGAAAGTTAGAAGGAGAGGACTTCATTGTCTATCTCCTGTTAGTATAGTGGTTTTGTTTTCTTTATTTTTAATTATTATTTTTCTTTTGTGATCTAAATATATGAGTAAGAAAATCAAGAATTAAAATGAAAAGAAGTTTAAAAGTTTTGAAAAGAAACCCCAAAAAGTGCATAGAAGCTGAGAGTTAATAAAGATAAGCAGATAGAATATACTAAGGAATTAGTGAAGGAAATCCCCATTGAGAATATATGGAGGCAGAAGACAAATGCAACAGCATGATCAGGACAATGGGAAAGAACTGGGCTTGGCAGGATATACAATGTGGAAATTGGATACTAAGTCAGTGGTATAAGTGAGTTTGGATATGAAGATCTATTCAGATTTATCTCTAGTATCTTCATATCTTAGCCAGATCACCTTGTACAAAAGTTTTCATGCCCATCAGCAATCAATTTTAAAGTTCACTATCTGAGAAATTTCATATTCTGGTCCCCTGTCAATTATGACTAGAGTGGATACTAGTTGTATTCTCTCAGGGAAAGTGTTGAATGTGGTGGGTTTGAGCATGGACACATGGAAAACTGGATGAACAGAGTGCATGGACTCTGGAAGATGGAGAGTAAACAATAGAGTACCAGGCTGGGCAATGATTTTGTAGGGTCTGAGATATTTTTTGGAGAGTTTCTTTGAAGGCTAAGTGGTTTAGAAGAACTTGGCCTTGACAAAAACTTTGTCACCTACTTTGAAATCAGGAGCAGGAGAATATCACATATTAGCAGATTTCTAATAACACTGTTGGGCTGTGAAGATTTCAGCTTTAAGAGTACTCTGTAACTCATTAAGATCTATGGCAAAGTTGTGGGCTCAGGAGAAAGCAATATTGTGTTTAGGGTGAACAGTAATGTTTGGATGATATCCATTTTCAGTGAAGAATGGAGAAACACTGGTAGTAGCACTTGGAGTATTATTGTAGGCAAACTCTGTGAGAGGTAGGAGTTCAGACCAGTTGTTTTGCTGGTAGTTACAATATACATGGAGGTATTGCTTGAGAGTCTGATTTGTATGTTTGGTTTGTCCATCATCTTCAGGGTGATAGCCTGAAGTGAAGTGAAGCCACATGTCGAAAGCAGTGTCTAAAAATTGAAAGAAATTTAACACAAACTCTAAGTCTCTGTTAGAGGTAACATGGGAAGAAATGCTATGTTTGGAAAACACATGAAGGACAAACAGATGTGCTAAGTCCACAGATATGATGGTGTCATGGACAAGGATAAAGATTGTCTGCTTGGTGAGCCAGTCGACTATGACCAAGATAGTGTCAAATCTAGAGAATGATAGAAGTTTTTTAATGAAGTCCATAGAAATGGAATTCTATGGTTATTCAGTGATGGGAAGTTGTTTGAGAGATCTGTAGGGCTTGTGATGTTGTGGTCTGGATTGCATACAAGTAACACAGAACTTGCAGAATTGTTGTATATCAGCACAGAGGCTGGGCTAGGAATATCTGTAGTGGACTAATTCCAGTGTTTTGTTTTGACCAAAATGTCTAGTGAGGATGTAATCATGATTATACTAGAGAATGTATGTGTAGAGGTTACCAGCAAATAGTACATAAATTCTATTGTTGAAGAGGAGTATGTTAAGATCATTGAAAGTTGTTATAGGACAAATGTGTGGACAGACTTTAGATAGGGTTAGGGTTAGGACAGTAGTGATAATTATCAGTCTACAACAGAAGAGAGATAGGAGATAGGCACATGACCTGGAAGTCATGTGACAGAGTCTAGAGCGGTCTGGAAGGACTTAGGGTCTAGAAGGATCAGGAAGAGTCTAGATGGAGTTAGGATTAGGAGATGATGTCAAGGAACATGGATTCCTCATAGTATGCACATGTATAGCGGAGATTAAAGGTATGACATCAGAGCACATGTAGGAAGCATAGTAGCCTTAAGGTAGATGCATAGAGGATGAGTAATGGACATGAGGTAGAGGCATGGACTTAAGGGCTGGATAGATATTGTTGTAGTATGGACCATGATGTAGTAGTATATATAAAAGAGCAATGTAGTGAGGGCTTCTTGTCAAGTTCTCTTGTAATTCCCCCATTTGTTACTTGATAGCCCTATTGAGAGCTTTACTCGTTGTGAGATTATTTGTCCTTGAGTGATGAGTGGTTGCTACAACAAAAGTAGACTTCATTTTTCAGTTTTAATTTTAATTTTATTTTTATTTTTCAATTTTCAATTTTTAGAACAACTAGGGTTAGGGTTAGAAGTGACCAGTCATACTGTCACATCAGTCACAATCCAATGGTATGGTCACAACATAAATCACAGGACTAGAAGAATGAAGTAGAAGGTTCTAGAACAAATAACATCATATAACATGGATACCACATGTTGACCTTATGTTAAACACATAGTCATTTAAGGTAGGGTACACAGTAGTGAGCACAGACTATGGTTAGTAGTATATAAGGTAGATTAGTTTGTAAAGGGATCTCTATCGAGTTCTCTTGTGTTACTTAATATAAGAGTTGTTCTTTTATCCCACTCTTAGGATTTAAGATTATAATATTAGAACTCAATTCCCATACTTGAAACCACTTAACACCAAGCCTTTTCTTCTATTTTCCTTTACTTTCTATTTATCCTCGACCAAGGAACAATACAGTTCTTTAGTCAAGAAGAGTACAGCTAGACTTTAGGCTCAAGGGGTATACTAGTTAGGCAGGTGAAGCCTAACCATTTGTGTGTATCAAAGCCTACTGGTACATTTCAGATGTATCACCCTTTATGGACATGCTAGTTACTTTTTTCCATTATCAACCTTGTGTTACAGGTTCCCTTGTAACCTGTCTATGTAGAGGAATAATGGTCATTCTTAAAAATACCATTTAGAGTAGAACGTCCTTCTTAGGACAACATAGCATACATTTTTCTTAGGGCAGTAGTCAGTAGGTGTAAGTAGTCAGTAATTGTATAGGCAGAACTTAAAGAGGACCTGCTATCACATACCAAGATACTGTCATCATCAGAGTACGAGTCTGGGAGCAAAACCAGCATAGGTTCCACTCTTCCTTTATATACATCATCATTACTATCACCACTACCACCCTCATCATCATCTTCACCTATTGACTCACTGCCATCTTACAATATGAGTTAAGTAAATCTACATGAAGTAATTCAACAGCAGCAGAAGCAGTTGGCAGCAATGCAGGCACAGATACAAGCCCTGCTAGCTAAAGGAGTTGGAGGAGCAGAAAGAGAAAAAGAAAGAGAAGGAGGAGTTGAGGTAGTGAAACCTCAAATTTTTAATAGAACACCAGCAAAAGTAGGAGGATTTATTTCAGCATGCAAGCTGTATATTAGAATGAGGTTGAGGGGAGAATCAGTGAAAGAACAAGTGCAGTGGATTTTATCATATGTACAAGGGAGAACAGCAGATGTGTGGAAGGAGAACATAATGGAAGAATTGGAGAATGGGGAGGTAGAATATGAGTTGGCAGAAGAATTTTTAAATAGTTTAAAAAGAGAATTAGTATATAAACTAGTAGTTTATACTATAATAGCTTTATTCTGAAAATTAACCAAAACTAGCACTATCTTCTAGTGTTAGTAATGATATACCTCACTATCTTCTAGTAGTCCCAATCTATCAAGTTCACCAAGTTCTCTTCTGAAATATGCAACTAGTATAACTTACAGAAGTATAACATATAAGCTGAAGCTAAAGATCATTTCAATCCTATCTTTCACATTCTCAGATAATATATAAAGTTGACTATTTTGGACTTCTAAGAGATCTTATTATATCTCAGATAACAAGATATGAACCACATTTACCAGTTAACCAATAAGTCTTCACTATCCAAAAACATTCCATTAAGGTATCAGGTGTAGTTTGCACCAGAAGATGAAAGCTCATAGAGTTGGCTTAAAGATGTACTGAATATAGAAACTCTATACTAAAAGCTTAGTAATGTAGACTTCCCAGAATAACCTTGGCTTCAACTTATGTGCTATACTATTTATTTGTTATGTGGTTGCAACTTCAAGAGATAGATCAAAGTCCAATGGAAATGAGTATTGATAGTGGTATATTACTATTTAACACTAGAGATTGAGTTTACTTGAATATTTGATTATTAAACTAGTAAATTACAATGTAACTACTAATTTTATATACAAAAAAATTAACAGGAGATGTTTGAAGGTTTCAGTGATAAAACACTGAAAAGAATCAATAGAAGAATTCTACTGTAGAAGGCCAAGTTTAATAGGAATATTTCTATCATAAAAAACTAAGTACTTGAAGAGTTCAGAAATGATTGTATCACTGCTATAAATGTTACAGAAAGCATGCCTGTCATAAAAAACAGGCTTTTATCAAAAATCAAAGAAGATGTTACTACTACAGAGAACAGTCTTTAGAATGGGTAGACTTGGTATATAATATGAGATATCTAACTATTTAGCATCATTATTATGTAACTAAGTGGCTGAATGTTTTATCTAATGTTCTACTTGATTAGAATAGACTCTTAGATACTTAGAATAGCTATTATCTCTGGAAAGCTCTATTCTGTTCTCTTAGGATTTCTCTGAAGATGAGTTATATACTTAGTTGTTCAAACAATACATGTTTAGGATTTTTCTAGAGTTGTAATCTCTGCTGCATCACTGCAGTCTTTACCTAGTTACTTTAACAGATATGTAGCAGTATTTATTGATAATGTAATAATAAGAACAGAAACAGAGGAGAAACATGATGATATTATAAAAAAGATATTGAGAAGAATGGCAGAAAATAATTTATTTGTCAAACCAGAAAAATATATATGAAAGGTTAGAGAGGTTAGGTTTTTAAGAGTTATGATAAGACTGAATGGAGTAGAAATAGAGAAGGAGAAAGTTCAAGGAGTAGTAGATTGGCTAGTATCAAAAAGAATGAAATATGTGCAGAAGTTTTTAGAAGTACAAACTATTATAGATGGTTTGTCAAGGACTTTGTAAAAATGGCAAAATCTCTTCATAAGATAATGAGAAAGGATATGAAGTGGAATTAAGAGGAGAAACAACA
>JAJOHK020001166.1:0-15370 GCA_022457215.2 Leucocoprinus gongylophorus | reverse complement strand
CACCTGTGAGAGTGCGGACATGCCTCCTAGGCCGCTTGGGCTTTCCGATGGACTTTGGATCGATAGTGGTGGTCATCACTGAGATGGATGAGGAAGGATAAGAAGAGAAGGCCCAGAGTTATAAGGAGGTGCTATATTTGTCAAATAAGATCAGTTTCATTTGAAACTGATGGGGGTTGAACATCTCATGCGACAGGAGATCACATGATGTCTTTTGTAAACAAGCAATCTAGTGCAACCGGTGGCTTGCCCACAGTAGACGCAAGAGCATTATTATCATCAAAGATTAAAGATTAATAAAGAAAAGACCTCAGAGAGATGCTTAGAACCAAATGCTCTCAAAAAATTTAAAATATTCATTTATAATGTTAAGTGCATGTACACTTCAAGTGGGAGTCTATGAATGTTGCATAGATCAAGTAATAGACACTTATCTATGAATTATGTAGCAGAGTGTGGGCAACAACCTTGGCTTTAACTTTTAACTATATATCATCTGTTATGACTTAAGTCTCAAAGTTAAGACATAAGCACACTCTTGTCAGAGTTGAAGATAATAGACTTAGCCTATTTTATTTTTCCTTCTCATTTTCATTTTCATTTATTTTTTTACTTTTGGACTTTGGGTTAGGGTATAGTGTGATGTCACAAACTGTCACACATGTCACACAGAAGAATGTAAAAAGTTTTAGAACAATAATATCATATAGTATATTTACTATAGATAATATATGACCTTTAGAGTAGGTTAGATATAGTGTTACATAGATTATTAACTTAGTGTATATAAGGTAGGTACTTTGTACTTGGAACTCTATTGAGTTCTCTTGTATAAATCCTATACTGTCAGAATTAAAGATAGTAGACTCTATTTTATTTTGGACTTGGAGTTAACATGACATCACATGTGACTGTGGGAAAGAGATGGCATAGTGAAAGAGCCCCTCTGTCAAGACCAAGGAAGTGGAACTTGGTTTATTTTATTTTATTTTATTTTTACTTTCTTTTCAATTTATTTTCTATTTTCTATTTTTAGAACAACTAGGGTTAAGGGTGATTGGTCACACTATCACATCAGTCACAATCTGATGGCGTAGCCACAAGACAAAAGAGAACTTAGTAGAAGGTTCAAGAACAAATGATATTATACAACATAAATATCACATGTTGGCCTTATGAACTACACATAGCTGTTTAGGGTAGGGTGCATAGTAGTTAGCATGAACCATCTGTAGAACTATATAAGGTAGACCAGTTTGTAGAAGAGTTCTCTATCGAGTTCTCTTGTGTTTCTCTAATACAAGAGTTGTTCTTACTTCCAACCTTAAGAAATAAGTCCATAACATTAGAACTTGATACCCTTTCTTTGGACCACTTAACACTAGCCCTCCCACTTCTCTTTACTCTTTTATCATCCTCGACTGAAGGGTAACACAATCCTTTAGTCAAGAAGAATTGCTGGGCCCTAGACATAAGAAGTATACTAGCTAGGCAGGGGAAGCTTAGTTGTTTAGTTGCATCAAAGCCCACTAGTGCATTCTAGACGTAAAACCTTGTGTGGATGTGTTCTTTACCTTTCTTCCCTTATCAACCTTGTGCTACAGGTCCCCTTGTGACTTGTCTATGCAAAGGAATAGTAGGTGTTCTTAAAACCCTACTTAGATTAGAACGGTCTTCTTAGACCAAAATAGTTTACATTTCTTTTAGGATAGTAGCTAGTAGATGAGATAGTCAGTAATTGTGTAGGCAGGACTTGAAGAGGGCCTGCTATCACATACTGAGATATCATTGTCATCAGAATATGTGTCTGAGAGTGAAACCAGCACAGGTTCCACTCTTCCCTTATACACATCACCACCTATCAACTCACTCCCGCCATACCCCACAATGAGTCAAAACAAGCTACATGCAATCATATGCCAGCAACAGGAATAGCTGGCAGCCATGCAGGTGCAAATCCAGGCCCTGCTTGCAGCAGGAGGAGGAGGAACAGGGGGAGTGACAGCAGGACCATATGTGGAGGTAGCAAAACAGCCATCTTCAGTGGAGAAGCAGGAAAAGTGGGGGGATTTGTGAACGCATGCAAGTTATACATAAGAATGAAGATAGGAGGAGCAACAGTAGTAGAACAAGTATATTGGATCCTGTCACATATGCAAGGAGGGTTAGCAGACATATAGAAAGAGAATGTCATAGAGGAATTGGAGGCAGGGGAAGTCAAATATGAGACAGCAGAGGAATTTCTGATGAGTTTGAAGAAGGAGTTTGGAAGAGGAGAAGAAGAAACAGTAAAGGCAGCGGAGCTGAGGAAGCTGGAGCAAGGAGGGAGGACAATAAAGGAATTCATGCAGGAGTTCAAGTGGGCAGTAAGAGGAAGCAGATATGAAGGGAGGCTATTAGTGGAAGAGTTCAAGCGAGAGATGAATGGGAGGATTAGGAGGAAGTTGATGGAGGCAGAAAACCTGCCAGCCTCTATCAAGCAATGGTACAAGAGGGCAACAGCCCTGAATAGGAATTGGAGAGAAAGCAGAAAGGAGGAAGAAAGGTTAAGAGAGAAAAAGAAGATGATGGGAGATGCTCCAAACCAGGAGCAGAGACAAATAATGCCATGACTCTTAGTATGGTAGAGAAGGCAAATGCCTTCTCAGCAGGCGACAACAGGGCCTGCTCTGATGGAAGAAGTAGAATGGATGAATACAGTAGTTGTCAAGATCGCTGAAGGTGGACTTAATTTTTATTTCTCTTTTTCATTTTTATTTTTATTTTTATTTTTATTTTCGATCTATTTTCTATTTTTAGAACTAGGATTAGGGTTAAGTGATAAAGATCATGTTGTCACATGACAGGTCAAATCAGATGACATAGTCACAAGTCATATGACATAAGGAAGGACGTAGAAAGTTCTAGAAGGATGATGTCATACAATGTGTTAAGCACATGTTGACCTTATGGTATACACATAGCTGTTTAGGGTAGGGTAGAAATAGCTAGTACAGACCATGGGTCCAAGGTATATAAGGTAGACTCTTGTACTGAGTTCTCTATCGAGTTCTCTTATGTAAACCCTATACAAAGTTCTTCCCATTGACCAACCCTAAGGTCTTTGAGTTGTAACATTAGAACTCGATCCCCATTCTCTTGGGACCGCTCAACACAGAGCCTTCCCACCACTTATTCTCACATCATCCTCGATGGTGAGCAACACAGCTCTCTCGTCAAGAAGAACAGCTGGACCCTAGGCTTAAGGGGCATACCAACTAGGAGGGGGAATCCTAGTCGTTTTGTTGCATCAGAACCCACTGGTGTAGTAAGATGTACTCTCTTATGTGGGTGTTGTTAGATAGTAATTTCGTGTAGAAGCCTCGTGCTGTGGTGCTTCCTTGTAGCCCATCCATGCAGAGGAACAGTAGAGTCTCCTATGAGCTCTATCTAGTGTAGGGATTCCCTTCTTAGGGATATTAGCCAGTATTTTTTAGGGCAGTAGTTAGTAGAAAGAGTAGTTAGTAGACGGTGTAGGTAGGACAAGAAGAGTACCCACTATCACCTACAGAGATTTCGAGTTCAGAATACGAGTCAGAGGCCAAGTCCGACACAGGATCGGTTCTTTCGGCTTAGAGATCACAACCAACCCCACCACCTCTCACCTTATTATCACTATCACTATCACCACCACCATTATACACCATGAGTCAACCCGACTATCCAGCCATTATAAGGCAACTTCAGAAGTAGATTGCAGTGTTAACAGTACAGGTAGAAGGACTGGCAGGAAGAGGGGGTGGAAGAAGGATAGCAGAGGAAACCAAGGTAGCTAAGCCACAAATCTTCAATGGAACCCCATCAAAGATATCCGGGTTCGTAGGGGCATGCAGAATTTACATAAAAACAAAGTTGAGGGAATCATCGGTGGAGGCACAGATCAATTAGATCCTCTCCTATGTACAGAGGGGATCAGCAGATATTTGGAAGGAGAACGTTATGGAGGAATTAGAGGCAGAAGAAATTGAATTCGAGTCAGCAGGAGAATTTTTGGCAGAAATAAGAAGAGAATTTGGGGGAGGAGACGAAGAATCAGTAAAAGTAGCAGAGCTGAAGAAGATTGAACAAGGAGGAAGGACAATGGAGGAGTTTGTGCAGGACTTTAAAAGAACAGCAAGAGGAAGTGGTTATGAGGGACGCCCACTGATTGAAGAATTCAAATGGGGCATGAACAGAAGTATTTGGAAGAAATTGATGGAAGCGGAGAACCAACCGGCCACTATTGAGTACTGGTTCAAAAGGGCAACTGCCCTGGATAGAAATTGGAGAGAGAGTAGGAGAGAAGAAGAAAGGTTGAGGGGAAGAAAGAACAACAATGGGGCACTGGCTCCAAGGTCAAATCAACAGGAGGTATCTAGGCAAATACTGCCACAGCCTCAGGTTTGGCCAAGGAGGCAGGAACAGCCTCAACAGCAGGTTCAAACGGAACCTGTACCAATGGAAGAAGTAGAGAGGACAAACACGGCAATGGCAACCTCTCAACAGAGGGCAGGGTTTCCTCAAAGGAACCCATATGCCATGAATGTGGACAGAAGGGATAATAGGACATGTTTTGCTTGTGGAGGATTTGGACATATGGCAAGGTTTTGTAAAAATAGGGGAATGGCAAACAGAAGAATGGAGGTAGAACAGGACAATCATAATTTAAATGGGGACGGAGGTCTAGGGAGCCCCAACTAGATCTCAATAGTAACAGATTTGTTATACTCTCTAGAGTAGTAGATAATACATCTACATGCAGTCTGGACAGTGGGGACCTTTTGAGAGAAGTGACATTGAAGATAGGTTTGGAAAGGATTGATACACAAGAAGGAATAACGGTGGAAGCACTATTAGACAGTGGAGCAACAGGAATTGTGATGAGTTTGGAGTTTGCAAGAAAATGGGAGTTTAAATTGAAAAAATTAGAAAGACTAATGCAAGTAAGGAATGTGGACAGAACACTTAATAAGGAGGGGCCAATAGAAAATACGGTGGAAGTAAATTTATATTTCAAAGGACATGTGGAGAGGACAGAGATAGATGTAATTGGAGGTCAAAAATGGTCAGTAATAATAGGAATGCCATGGCTAGCTCGCCACAATCCTGAAGTTGACTGGAGAATGGGAGAGGTAAAGATGACGAGGTGTCCACCAGAGTGTGGGAAGCAATGGAGACCAAAGCAAGAAAAATCAGGGTGGTAAAAACAAAAAGAGGAAGAGGTAAAGGAAGAAGCAGGAAAGAGAAGAGAGGAGAGAGCAGAAAAACAAAAGAAAAAACCAAAGAAAGAAAGACTAATAGAGGCTAACAGAAGAATAGGAAATATGGGACGAAGAGGAAGAAGCAGCAAAGTCGGAGGCAGATGCGAAGAAGCTGGTTCCGGAAAAATTCCATAAGTGGATTAAGGTCTTCAGCAAGAAACAGTCGGAGAGAATGCCCACAAGGAAGATTTGGGATCACGCAATAGACATGAAGGAGAGATTTGTACTGAGGAAGGGGAAGGTGTATCCGTTGTCAAGGGAAGAGAGAGAAGAGGTGCGAGAGTTCATACAAGAACAATTGAGGAAAGGGTACATTCGACCCTCAAAGTCACCTCAAATGGCACTGGTGTTTTTTGTAGGGAAGAAGGATGGCAAGAAGAGAATGGTACAGGACTACAGATATTTAAATGAATGGACAATTAAAAATAATTATCCCTTACCATTAATTTCTGATGTATTAGAGAACATAGGCACAAAGAAGGTATTTATGAAAATGGACTTGAGATGGGGATATAATAATGTATAGATAAAGGAGAGTAATGAGTGGAAGGTGGCGTTTACCACACCCAAGGGATCTTTCGAGCCCATGGTTATGTTCTTTGGGTTGACGAACTCACCAGCGACGTTCCAGGCGATGATGAACAAATTACTCAGGGATTTGATTAACACTGGGAAGGTAGCAGCTTTCATTGATGATGTGATAGTAGGAATGGAGACGGAAGAAGGACATGACGAGCTGGTAGCAGAGATAATAAAAAGGTTGGAGGAAAACGATTTATATGTGAAACCAGAGAAATGCAAATGGAAGGTGAGAGAAGTAAGATTTCTGGGAGTAGTGATAGGACTGGAAGGGATTAGGATGAAGGAGGAAAAGGTGAAAGATGTATTGGATTGGCCAACACCAAAGTGTGTCAAGGATGTACAGAAATTCTTAGGGTTGGTGAATTACTATCATTGATTCATTGAGGGTTTCGCATCCATAGCTAGACCTTTGCATGACATGGTAAAGAAGGATAAGAAGTGGGACTGGACAGAGAAGCAGGAGGAAGCGTTTAGGGAGCTGAAGGAGAGGTTCACAAAAGAACCGGTGTTAGCAGCACTGGACTTAGACAAAAAAATGAGGATGGAAGTAGATGCATCAGATTATGCGATGGGGGGAGTATTATCTATAGAATGTAAAGATGGACTTTGGAGACCGGTAGCATTTCTATCACAGTCGTTGAATGAGACAGAGAGGAATTACGAAATTCATGACAAAGAGATGCTAGCAATTATTAGGGGATTAGAAAATTGGAGACATTTGCTAGAAGGCACACATTTCAAGTTTGAGATCTGGACAGATCATAAAAACTTGGAATATTTCATGAAGGTGCAAAAGTTGAATCAAAGACAAGCTTGATGGGCACTTTACCTATCTAGATTCGACTTTACTTTGAAACATGTACCAGGAACAAAAATGAGGAAGGCAGATGGATTAAGTAGGAGATCGGACTGGAAAATAGGTGTAGATAAGGACAACGAGAATCAGACATTAATTAAGGACAATTGGATTCATAGCTTAGATAAAGTAGTAATAGAAGGACTGGAAGTAGATATTATAGAAAAGATAAAAAAAGCTAGGGGCAAAGATGAAGAGGTAGTTAGGATAGTAGAAGAGATGAAGAAGGCAAACGTGAAGGAACTGAGGGGAGAAGAGTGGAGAATAGAGGAAGACTTGGTAATAAAAGAGGGGAAAATATATGTACCGAAGGATATGGAGTTGAGAGCAGAGGTGATCTGGTTACATCATGACATGCCGGCGGCTGGACATGGAGGGAGATGGAAAACAGTAGAGTTAGTGATGAGGAATTATTGGTGGCTGGGAGTAATGAGGGATGTAGGAAGATATGTGGAAGGGTGTGATGGATGCCAAAGGATAAAGAATAGAACAGAGAAGCCGGCAGGAAAACTGAAGTTAAGCAAGGTGCCAGAGAAACTGTGGACACATCTAATGGTGGACTTTATCACAAAGTTGCTGGTAGTAGCTGGGAAAGATGCGATCCTAGTGGTCTGTGACAGGTTGTCCAAGATGGCTCATTTTGTAGCAACAACGGAGGCGATATCGGCAAAGGGATTAATGAGGCTGTTCAGGGATAATATTTGGAAGTTGCATGGGTTGCTGGAGAGTATAGTATTGGATAGAAGGCCACAGTTTGTAGCAGAGTTTACGAGGAAGCTGAATAAGATGTTGGGAATTGAGACGAGATTATCAACAGTGTTCTACCCACAAACAAATGGGCAAACAGAACAAATGAACCAAGAGTTAAAGCAGTACTTGAGGTTTTTTGTGGATCATCAGCAGAAGGATTGGCCAGAGTGTTTAGCAGGGGCAGAATTTGCAGTGAATAACAAAGTATACACTGCAACCAAGATTTCGCCATTTATGGCAAACTACGGTAGAGAAATGAGAATGGGGGCAACATAAGGAAGAAAGGAAAAGTAGAGAAGGTAGGGAAATTCATAGAAAGGATGAAGAGGATACATGAGGAAGCAGGAGCGGCATTGAAGAAGTTGTAAGAAGATATAAAGAGGCAGGCAGATAGAGGAAGGAAAGAGACTGAAGATTGGAAGAAAGGTGACAAAGTATTGTTGAGTACAAAAGACCTGATGTTTAAAGAAAGACCAGCAAAGAAGTTAGTGGATTGATACGTAGGTCCATATATCATTGAAGAGGTAGTATCTACCAATGCAGTCAAATTACGACTGCCAACTTCAATGAGAATTCACCCGGTAGTAAATGTCAGTCGAATAGTGTGATACAAGGAACAGGTGGAAGGTCAGAAAAAGGAGGAGGGAAAACCAATGGAAGTAGAAGGAGTAGAAGAGTGGGAGGTAGAGAAAATTTTAAATAAGAAAAAGATAAGAGGAGTAGAGAAGTATCTAGTGTGATGGAAAGGGTTTACAGTGGAGGGGGACACATGGGAAAGAAGAGAGAATCTGAAGAATGTAAAAGAAGCATTGGCAGACTTTGAGGGGAAGATAGAAATCAGAAAACAAGAAAAAATAGAGGAAGCAGAAAATAGGGACTTTAGGAGGGGTGAGTTACTGGAGAAGTTCACAGCAAAGATATTATATGGATGGGATGACGGAAAGTTTGAAGAGGAATATTTAAAGAAGTTAGAGAGGAATTGGCAGAGATGGAAGACAGTTTCTCCAGAGGAGAAACCTTGAAGGGGGGGTAATGTCAAGATTGCTGAAGGTGGACTTAATTTTTATTTCTCTTTTTCATTTTCATTTTCATTTTCAATCTATTTTCTATTTTTAGAACTAGGATTAGGGTTAAGTGATAAAGATCATGTTGTCACATGACAGGTCAAATCAGATGACATGGTCACAAGTCATATGACACAAGGAAGGACGTAGAAAGTTCTAGAAGAATAATATCATACAATGTGTTAAGCACATGTTGACCTTATGGTATACACATGGCTGTTTAGAGTAGGGTAGAAATAGCTAGTACAGACCATGGGTCTAAGGTATATAAGGTAGACTATCTTGTACTGAGTTCTCTATCGAGTTCTCTTATGTAAACCCTATACAAGGTTCTTCCCATTAACCAACCCTAAGGTCTTTAAGTTGTAACAGTAGTGGTAAGAGAAGCAGGGCAAGGAGTGGGGATTCCTCCTAGACAGAATCCCTATATGATGGAAATAGATAGGGAAACGAACTATTTTGCTTGTGGGGGATTTGGGCATATAGTCCATCATTGTAGAAATAGAGGGAGAGTGATGCAGGAAAGGAGGGTAGAATATGGAGGAGGAAGGATTGAGGAGATTAATGATCACAGAGACAATTTAAAAGGGGTGGAGAATCTAGAACTCCTCGACTAGATTCTCAAAATAAGTATAGTGTATTAGCCAGGGAAATAAATGCTGATACACCTAAATCAGAGGAGAAAGAAGTAAGAAAGTCAGAAAGAAAAACATTGAGGGAAGTAACTGTGAAGATTGGATTAGAAAGGATAGACACACAAGAGGGAATTACAGTAGAAGCGCTGTTGGATAGTGAGGCGACTGGATTAGTGATGAGCTCTGAATTTGCAAGAAAGCAGGGCTTTAAGCTAAAAAAGTTGGAGAGGCCGATAAATGTGAGAAATGTAAATGGATCATTGAATAAGGAGGGGCCTATAGAGAATACAGTAGAGGTAAACATCTACTATCAAGAATATAGGAAGAGAATGGAGATAGATGTTACTGGAGAACAGAAGTGGACAGTGATTTTGGGGATGCCATGGTTGGCTTGTCACAATCCAGAGATTGATTGGAGAACAGGAGAAGTCAAAATGATGAGGTGTCTGGAAGAGTGTGGAAAGCAGTGGAGACTGGTGCAAGAGAAATCAGGGCAGGAAAAGCAAAAGAAAGAGGAAGTGAAGAAAGAAGCTGGGAGAAAGAGAGAAGAAAAGAAGAAGAAAAAGAAAACAAAAAAGAGGAAGACAATGGAGGTGAAGAAAGTGGCGGAGGAATAGGAGATATGGGAAGAAGAAGAAGAAATGGCAAGGTCGGAAGCAGAGGCAAAGAAGCTAATACCAGAGAAGTTTCACAAGTGGATAAAAGTGTTTGGGAAAAACAATTGGAGAGAATGCCAACAAGGAAACTGTGGGACCACACAATAGATATAAAGGAGGGGTTTGTCCCGAGGAAGGGAAAGATGTATCCACTGTCAAGAGAAGAAAGAGAAGAGGTAAGGGAATTTGTAAAGGAGCAGTTATGAAAAGGATACATTCAGCCATCGAAGTCACCACAAACAGTGCCGGTATTCTTTGTGGGGAAGAAAGACAGTAAGAAGAGAATTGTACAAGACTATAGGTATCTGAATGAGTGGACAATTAAGAATAACTATTTGCTTCCACTGATATCAGACATTTTGGAAAATATTGGGACAAAGAAGGTGTTCACAAAGATGGATCTGAGGTGGGGGTACAATAATGTGAGGATAAAGGAGGGGGATGAATGGAAAGCTGTATTCACGATGCCAGAAGGGTTGTTTGAACCAACAGTAATGTTCTTTGGGTTGACAAACTCACCAGCAACTTTTCAGGCCATGATGAATGAGCTGTTAAGAGAATTGATCAATACAGGAAAAGTAGCTGCTTTCATTGATGATGTAATAGTAGGAACAGAGACAGAGGAAGGGCATGACGAGTTAGTAGTAGAAGTAATCAGGAGGCTGGAAGCCAATGATCTATATGTAAAGCCAGAGAAGTACAAATGGAAGGTTAGGGAAGTAGGATTCTTGGGAGTAGTAATAGGGCTGGAAGGAATTAAGATGGAGAAAGAGAAGATGAGAGGAGTATTGGAATGGCTGATATCAAAGTGTGTCAAGGACGTCCAAAAGTTTTTAGGATTAGCAAACTACTATTGCTGATTCATACAAGGCTTTGTGTCTATTGCAAGACCATTGCATGATATAGTAAAGAATGATAGGAAGTGGGAGTGGATAGAAAAGCAGGAAGAGGCATTTGAAGAACTAAAAAAAAGATTTATACAGAAACCAGTACTGGCAGCACCAGACCTGGACAAAAAAATGAGGATGGAGGTAGATGCATCAGATTATGCAACTGGAGGAGTACTGTCAATGGAGAGAAAAGATGGAAAGTGGAGACCAGTTGCATTTCTTTCCAAGTCATTAAATGAGACAGAAAGAAATTATGAAATACATGACAAGGAAATATTGGCAATTATCAGAGGGTTAGAGAGTTGGAGACACTTGTTGGAAGGGGTGCAATTCAAGTTTGAGATCTGGACAGATCATAAAAACTTGGAGTATTTTATAAAAGTACAAAAGTTAAACCAAAGACAAGCTTGATGGGCACTGTATCTGTCTAGATTTGATTTTACCTTGAAACATGTGCCAGGAATGAGGATAGGAAAAGTAGATAGACTGAGCAGGAGACCAGACTGGAAAGTGGGTGTAGATAGAGACAATGAGAATCAAGTATTGATAAAGGACAATTAGATTCGTAAATTACAAGAAGTAGTAATAGAAGGACCTGAAGTAGATATAATAGAAAAAATAAAAAAAGCTAGGAGTAAGGATGAAGATGTAATTAGAGTAGTGGAAGAGATAAAGAAAGCAGGAGTAAAGGAGTTATAAGGAAACAAGTGGAAGATAGAAGGGGATTTAGTGTTGAAAGAGGGAAAGGTGTATGTACCAAAGGAGGAAGAGTTGAGAGTGGAAATAATCTGGTTACACTATAATATGCTTGCAATAGGGCATAGAGGAAGGTGGAAGACAGTGGAATTGGTGACGAGGAATTATTGGTGGCCAGGAGTAATGAGAGATGTGGAGAAATATATGGAAAGGTGTGATCTATGTCAAATGATGAAGAATAGGACAGAAGAGTTAGCAGGGAAATTGAAGTTAAGTGAGGTACCAGAAAAACCATGGTCATATCTAATAGTAGATTTCATTACAAAGCTACCAGTAGTAGCAGGAAAGGATGTGATATTAGTAGTGTGCGATAGGCTATCAAAGATGACACACTTTGTAGCTACGACTGAAGGAACATTGGCAGAGGGATTAGCAAGGTTGTTTCAGGATAACGTATGGAAGTTGCACAGGTTACCTGAAAGTGTGGTGTTGGATAGAGGACTACAGTTCGTGGTAGAGTTGATAAGGGAGCTGAATAGAATGTTAGGGATAGAGACAAGGTTGTCTATAGCATTCCACCCACAAATAGATGGGCAAACAGAACGAATGAACCAAGAGTTGGAGTAATACTTAAGGTTCTTTGTAGAGCATAGATAGAAGGATTGGCCAGAGTGGTTAGTATCAGCAGAATTTGCAGTGAACAACAAGATTCACACAGTAACAAAAGTTTCGCCATTTATAGCAAACTATGGGAGAGAATTGAGAATGGGGGGAGATATTAGAAAAAAGAGAAAAGTGGAGAGTGCAATGGAGTTCATGGAAAGAATGAAGAAAGTTCATGATGAAGCAGGAATGGCACTAAAGAAAACATAGGAGGAAATGAAAAGATATGTGGATAGGAGCAGGAAGGAAACAGAAAGGTGGAAGAAGGGAGATAGAGTGTTATTGAGCACTAAAGATTTGGTGTTCAAAGAAAGGCCAGTATGAAAATTAACGGAGAGATATGTTAGGCCATATGCAATAGAGGAGGTAGTATCAACAAACGTGGTAAAATTATGATTACCAAGTTCAATGAGAATACATCTGGTAGTCAATGTAAGCTGGATAGTACAGTACAAGAAATAAATAGAAGGGCAAAAGAAAGAGGAGGGAAAACCGGTGAAAGTAGAAGAAATCGAAGAATGGGAGGTAGAAAAAATCTTGAACAAAAAGAAAATAAAAGAGGTAAAAAAGTATTTGGTACAGTGAAAAGGGTTTATGGCAGAAGGAGATACATGGGAAAGAAAAGAAAATTTGAAAAATGCAGAAGAAGCATTAGAAGAATTTGAAGAAAGGATGAGTGTGGAGGTTAGAAGGCAAGAAAGAATAGATATGGTAAAGGAAAGGAACTTCAGAAGAGAAGAGCTACCAGGGAAGTTCACGGCAAGAATATTGTACAGATGGGATAATGGAAAATTCGAAGAAGAATATTTGAGGAAGTTGGAGAAAAACTGGAGAAGATGGAAAGCAGCTTCTCTGGAGGAGAAACCTTAAAGGGGGGGTAATGTCAAGACCAAGGAAGTAAAACTTAGTTTATTTTATTTTATTTTCATTTTTACTTTCTTTTTGATTTATTTTCTATTTTATATTTTTAGAACGACTAGAGTTAAGGTTGATTGGTCACACTGTCACATCAGTCACAATCTGATGGCATAGTCACAAGACAAAAGAAAACTTAGTAGAAGATTCAAGAACAAATAATGTTATATAATATGGACATCACATGTTGGCCTCATGAACTATACATAGCTGTTTAGGGTAGGGTGTACAGTAGTTAGCATGGACCATTTGTAGAACTATATAAGGTAGACCAGTTTGTAGAAGAGTTTTCTATCGAGTTCTCTTGTGTTTCTCTAATACAAGAGTTGTTCTTACTTCCAACCTTAAGGAATAAGTCCATAACATCCCCATCCATATATATTATGCCTACCTCAAACCTACTTGAGGTTATGGGTTTAATAGCTTAGTAGTCCTTTGTGTTGAATAACTGCATAAAAAGGTTAGGATATTAATACTCCATACATAATTTCTTCTGTAGATACAGACTGCCATTATATCCTATGTAATAAATTGTTGACTTAATATTACACTATATATCAATAGTATGTAGTATATATATTCTTTAGAATAGGCTAGGTTTAGTATAGCTGTCATATGCAAGTCCATCTGTCTGGAAATAACATTTCTGCAGTGAAATCATCTCCAAAACATGCAAGTCCATCTTTCATGCAATATGTTTTATGGCAGTGCTGCAACCCTCTGGGTATTCTGTCTTCTATGGTGGAGATACTCCTATTCAACTCAGTCTTCCATGATAGAGTTACTCCTGTCAGTGTCTCAACACTGAAACCTCCACTTGGGGTAATAGAAGTTTTACCACTGAAACCCTGAGCATTTCCTATACTATCCATTTGTATATAAGACTAGTAGTTATACTGTAATTTGCTAGTCTGATAATCAACAAAGATAATCTCTTATTGAACTTGATCCCTGGTGTTCAACAGCAACACACCAATCAGCACTCACTCCTATCTTAGACTTCTTTTCATCATCTGAAGTTGTAACTATGCAGCAGACAGATGGTATAGCACATAAGCTGAAGTCAAGGTCATTCCACAAGTCCACACATCTCCAAGTCCATTCCACAGACTTCCACCCTGGTGTGAACCATGCCTGACAATAGTACAGACCATCAGCTAAGTATATATAAGGTAGATATTTTATACTTAGAACTCTATTGAGTTCTCTTATGTAAACTTTATACAAGGTTTCTTTTTTGATCTATCTCTTGGTTTGTTGTATTCTATTTTCCAACTATATCTATTCTAACCTATGAATAATCTTTTTTTCCTCATTCACACTCTCTAACCTCTTTTAGTACAGATCATATCTGTCCATTTCACCTCAGATATTCTTACTAGTCTTGACTAACTTTATAGATCTCTATCTCCTAACATCTGAAAATTACCAAGATCTAAAGTAACTCACTTAGTAGTTTGTATTCCAGATATTTGCTCTAGGTAGATATCTAGTATATAATTCAGTAGTTTATGTTATAGTAGTTATCTTGAAAATTGACTAAAACTAGCATCTCTCTTCTAGTGTTAGTAACAACACACCTCATTACCTTTCAGTGGTTTTCTACTCTCTAAGTTCCCAAGTTCCATTCTGAAATATACAACCTGTATAACTAGTAAAAGTATAGCATACAAGCTGAAGCCAAAGATTATTTCAATCTGCCTTCCACATTCTTGGATAATGCATAATTACTTATTTTGGACTTCTGAGATGCCCTACTAGATCTTAGATAATGAGGTGTGAACTGCATCTAACACTTTATTAGTTGTTTTTACTAGCTATTTGTTGTGGCAACTACTAGTCACAAAGACCAATAATCACACAAGGTAGCAAATCTCTTAGTAAGATATTAAGTGGAGATCACAAGAGAACTCAATAAGGAGTCTCTGATGTATTGCTACCCTATTTATATAAGTTACACATGGTCCATGCTACAAATAATTACTCCTGCCCTAATGTACATGCATTGTCCATGAGTATACCATGTACACTCTATGAAATAGTCATGTAGTTAACATACTCCTTGACGTCATCCATCTAGACTGCTCCTGTCTGCTTTAGTCCTATCACAAATAAGATACTCACTGGTTGTGATATTTGAACTGAATAGTGTTTCAGTGATTCAGTATAAGAATGTGATGATGATAGATGATAGAAAGTATCAATAAGAATAATTGACATTGTTAAGTCTGAGGTCTAGTCCTCAGACACAGAGATATATATATACAAAAGAGTGATGGTCTATGCACAAGCTGTTTTCATCATATGATCAAAACTCATACCTAATGGGAGCTGTTATCTGTTATAGCAGCTGTCAGGCTAATTTTAGAAGATAACTAATTATG
>JAJOHK020001165.1:0-15395 GCA_022457215.2 Leucocoprinus gongylophorus | reverse complement strand
TATATGATACATCTCAAAGCAATAAGTATTGGTAGAGATACAAGCATATCAATATAGTAACATAATTAGTTACCTTCTAAAATTAGCCTGACAGCTGCTATGACACATGACAGCTCCTATCAGGTACGAGTTTTGATCATGTGATGGCAACAGCTTGCATATGGACCATCACTCTTTTATATATACTTCTATGTCCAAGGGTTAGACCTCAGACTTAACAACATCAATTATTCTTGTTGATACTACTCATTATTATCTTCTTATACTGAACCTCTAAAACACCACTAAGTTCAAGTATTACAACTAGTGAGTAGCTTATTTGTGATAGTAACTATATAAGATGTCATGGTATTGATACTCCACATATAATTCCGCCTGCAGGCATGGACTGCCATCATGTTCCATACAATAAATTGTTGACTTAAAAACAAAATTTCATTCAATGAGTTTTCTTTCTTTTTTTGTACTCCAAAGAATGTTACAGGTCTTAGAAAAGTATTTATAAGATTCTAATATAACTTATCAACCTGATAAACTATAAACAAGTTTGCTCAGAATGTTTGATGGTAATTAATAGTGCAGCAATGGTAATTTATAAGATCATACTGAATGAATAATTCATGCTTAGTAAAAGGAAATATGTACCTCAAACTCAAACATGTTTGATTTGGGTTCATTATTGACCCAAGGGGATTGATTCATGACTTGGAAAACCTATATCCAATTGCTTTCCAGCAATAAATAATCAATATGTGATAATTATTTGATATAGATACCCAAAATTCCAGTCATGTATATGGACAACAGGGAGTGCTTTTTATATTGACATTATTATGACCTAATGAGCTTTAAATAATATGCTACCAGTCTTTTTCAACACAGTTATGAATTGTTTCCAAAAATCATAGCTAGAAAAAACATCTATTCTTTAGTATCCCATTAATTAAAAAAATTAAAGCATTACCATTGGCTGCTATACTTATACAACAGCAGAGTTCAGCTTCTCACAAAGGTCCAGGTCCAGCAATATGTACCAGAAGCATACTTATAGAACTTGTAAAGCATATCAATTTGATCTAAAGTGTTGTCAGCATCAGTTGGTTCACTAGTAAACTACCAAGAAGGTGCTTCTGATTTGAACTTTGACCCTAATGTATCAGCAATATCCAAAGCAGTCATTCAGCAGTTATTCTTACCCAGAAGAAATCCCTTCTGCCATGCTGATTCCATGACTAGGAAACATAAATAAATAGAAGATATGGTTCTAATGAAAATGTCCACACATCAAGCAGAGAAATTTTATGAAGACTGAGAAATAACATCTTGTGTTCAGTGGTATAAGTGCCAATAATCACTAAGTTAGGTAGTCTGACTAGCAATTTCACAACAATTTTGTGATTATTTCCAACAATACAAAAATAAATACAAAGAGAATCTAACCATATATCCTACCCTATTATTATGTCTTTTGCTATCAGTGCTGGCTCCTACTGCAAGCAAGATCACTAAGAAATCCCATTTCTCTCAAACACTGGTCCATGGGGTTTTGTAATACCTATAGAAACAGAGGACCTATATCCAAAATTCATTGTACTCTCCAAGCTTGCTCCTGTTGCCCTATTGCCAGTCATTACCATTCACTATTTTTGGAAAATAATATCATTTCATGTTTTCCTTTTTCTAAAGGAAAACAATGTAGAATATTTTGACAGAAGAAAAATTTTCTGAAATAACTAAGCAAGGAGGTTCCAATATATATACAATATATCTCTGAAGGTTCAGAATTATCCCACTCACAAGTGTCATTCACACAACAATTGTGTAACTGTGTAGAAATATCTAGTTATGATTATCATGTATTTCTACAAAAATTCTGTTTGTTGATTACTCTACTAGGAGTGTTCAACTATTTGCCATATACTTAATACATTTCTGTTTCTCAACCCTCAACTGAGGCTTCAGCATTATCTACCATACTAAAAAATCAATGTTTGTAGTGTAGTGAATGAGATTCTTTAGACCCCACTCCTTCTGCTAGCAATAACATGGCAGCTCTAAACAATTCTAAACACTCTTTGTCCTCAGCTGAAGTCAATGCCTTTCAAGAAATTGGAGTGGGATTTTCTGATGTTGGGGAATCTGCATTGGCAGTTTATTGCCTGGAACTATTTCCTTGTACTGTAAATATCTTGATATGGGCAATAATTGTTGCTAACTTTCTTGAACCAAATCTCAAAGTATAGTTTGATGTTCTTGAGAATAGAAAGCTATGCAATAGTACAGAGAGGCTGGATGTGTATAAGTTGTTCTCTACCATTGTCAGAGCATTATTCAAATATATCTAAGAGATCTATGTGCTATAGATGCAATGATTTTTTCCAAGAAGCTACTCAATAACAACAGACTTATAATGCTTCCTGGAGTAAAGATTAAGAACTAATGTATAAGGTTATTGAACTGAAAAGACTTTATATCTGTCATTGATTCCATCCTCATCCTTCATTCTCATCATTACTCATTTGAAGACCTTCTTCTCTCTCCCTCTCTTGAACAAGAGCTATCCAAGATTTCTGCTGTATAGGAATGAGTCCATTATGAACATCAGCTTTCCATATTGTGTCTGAGCACTATGGTATCATCAGTACTCCACTTCAATACTCAAGAAATCAGGAGTGTCATTATTCTAGCTACTGACAAGTCTGTCATCTCTGCACTTCTTTTACATTCATCTTGATTCTTGGTAGACCACCTTGTTCACATTCCATATAAAGTGGCATTGGCAGAGATCATGAAATTTGTGATACATAAGAAGCTATTGTTCTGGATGGAGGTGATGAGTCTGTCAGAGAAGGCTCATAAGGTGACTCTGATCCTGAAAAGAACATGAGCATGGCCTGAATTGAAGGCACATTGCTTGCTTAACACCAATAATGAGCTGACCTCATTTATTCATGATACCTTTTAATTTATTTCTACATTCATTACTCCTACTTCTGAAAGTACTCCCCATATCTATCTATCTGCATTATACCAGAAGAGATGCTCTTGATTGGTAAGATGGAAAGGATAAAACTAGACATGGTCATAATTCTATGAAAAACATAAGATGGTGTTATACTTGAAAATGATAACAGACTAGGTATATGAACAAAAATCTTAGGATCTCAATGTTCATGCTTTTATTAGAGTTCATAACATTCTGGATGCAATCATTCTTTGATTATGTTAGCATTTTTCTACCAGATTTGAAAATACTCAAGTAGTATTTAGGATAGCTGTTATCTCCAGAAGTCTTTATTCTGTTTTCTGAGGATTATTCTAGAAGTGAGTGCCACTTATACTTTTATCTAGACAATATAACTTAGGATTCTCCTGTAGTACAAACTCTGTATATTAACTTAGTTGCTCTAACCATATTCACAAAAATAGTTGAAAAAACTCAAGGATAAGAAAAAGAAAATGGAAAAAGTGAGAGTGCAAGATATAGGATTCATAAGAGGACAAAACTGATTTTCAAAAGCTGTATCTATTATAAAGTATGCTTAATAATTAAACTGTAGTTTACATTTGCAATGTAATTTTGTTGAGCAGTACACTTATTATGCTTGCTATAGAGTACTACTTGATAAATCAATAATTGTCAAATTATTATTATGATATACCAGTAATTTAATACAATAATCCAGACCTGTATAATATGTTTACAGCTAGCATATTATTCAGCCTATATACAAGAATACCAATAACTATTATTACAGATAATATATAATGTTAGCATAGTTAATATGTAGCAACTTTATAATATATCAGATAAGCTAGTATACTATATGTTCAGGCTATTGCTATTAGTGTAATAATATTAAATAGAATATGAAAATAGTCTTGTTGATTTTTTTGGTTTAATAGATCTTCTCTCTTGCTTCAATATATTATCCAATTTTCTAAACTTTATGATCAATAACAAAAGATGACATATTAGTTATATAAGCTTACATAGCTAAGATATAAAGATAAAAGAGTGTTGTTGGATTAAACATATAATAAGAGGTTATTTATAGAAAAATATCTTTTGTTTATTTATATTAGTCTTAAATATAAATCAGTCAATAGTAATGATTGTTAGAATTGAAGAAGGCAGACTTTAAACCATTTTATTTTCACTTTTCTTTTCTTTTTATTTGTAGTAGTTTTCTTTTATTTAGAAGATAAAGAAGAATAAAAAAGTGATGTCACAAGACATGACAAAAGCATGACACCTGTCACAGGGTATTCACAATATGTCACTGTCACAGTCACAATATCATACAATATAACAAATGTATGTTAGTCTTATAGATGAAGCATGGCCTTTGGGATAGGCTAGAAATAGTTTAGCATGGACTATGGTATAAATGTATATAAGGTACACTAGTTTGTAGAAGGAACCCTATTGAGTTCTCTTGTGTTACTCAATACAAGAGTGGTCTTTCATCCCAACCTTTAGATCTAAGTCATAACAAAGATGTATTCAAGAAGAATAACTTATATTATATTATAAAATTGTTTAAGCTGGTCATAAAAATTAATACAAGAATATATACTTATGAGAGTAAGAAAACTATAATATAGATTTTCTGAACAAAACCATGATAATAAATTACCTAAAATACTAAAACTACTTGTATTAAGTCTTATTAGTAGATGTATATCTGAAATATCACAAGCAAAACATTTATATATATTTACTTATCACATAGTATCACTATCAACATCAGAGTTGGGTGTTAATGCTATTTTGTTAATAAGCTAAGGAAGTACAGTATGTTAGATACAGTTTACACCTTGGCAACAGAAGATGCTCAGAGAGTGGATAATATATTTTACTTATTCATAATATGTGAAATATAGAAAACAGATAATCTTTGGCTTTAGCTTATGTGCTGTACTTCAACTTATCACACTAGTTGTATATTTCAGAAAGTAAACTAAAAGAAACTAAGAGAGATGATTCATTATACCACACTAGCTATCTACTTATTCCACAACTGAACACAGACAAGATATAGAAGATCTTAGTAGCTAGCTTATATATGATCTTTGAGACAGTATCTTCAGTTACAATTATTTGTTAGAATAACTAGGAAAAAGCATGGAAAATACTCAAAACTCCAGTAAAAAATTATTGTTCAAATAATAGAACCTTATCTATAATACTTAATGTAAGAGTAAGGAAGCATCATAGGAGAAACTGTAATTATCCAGGTCATTATGTAATATAATATTACCAGACAAGAATAAAAAGAAAATATTATTTGGTAATAAACTTATACTAGAAGGCTAGAGCTAAATATTAAGTAGTAAAACCTTTTTATTTTCAAGCTAATATTCTAGATACTTCTATCAAAGGTCTGACTATCTAAACACAATAATCCTTAGATTACATCTGCTTTGTTCTGCTAAATTGGAATATATTATAGAATATTTAAGAGATTTATTACTTTTAGAAGATCTCATTCAGTTTTTTTAGAATTTTTCTGAAGGTAAGTATTACCTATACTTTAGTTGGAACAATATAACTTAGAGCTCTCCAAGAGCTTAAAGTACAAACTTTATATCTTTATCTCAGTCCAAGTATTAGAACAAAAGTGTACTTGTATATTAAGTGGCATAAGAGAACTAAATAGAGTTTCTACTATATAATAGTTTACTTTATATACTCTAGTTGTGAGTCTGTGTATATTACACTAAATTGATCACTAAGCCCTTCTAGTAGTTTATATGATGTTATATAGCTATATGATACTGTAATAGAGATAGGTGACTTATATGACATTGATATCCCACCATCTTAACTAAAAAAAGAACTAGACTACAAAATAAAAGAGAAATAAAAACAAAAAAATATCTAAGTTCATACTAGCAAATTTTGACATCATCTCTCTCTTTCAATATTTCTCTTCTAAAGAGATAGACTTTCACATATACCAATTTCTCTCTAAATTCTTCAAGTATTCTATCTTAAACTTACTATTGTTCCTATTTTGCTATATAATTTCTTGATAGTTCTCTCTGCTTAAAGTCTATTTCCTCTACTTTATTTAACTTCTTTTGTTTTCTTACTTCTGCACTCAGCCTCTCTTCAAACTCTGTTAATATATTTCTTACCTTCTATAAGTTTGCTTTCTTTTTCCAAATATTATACTCTGTTGTAAAGCTCTTCTATCTAACCAAGTACTTTACATATTCTTACACCATTCTCTTATTGAGGATTCTTTTGACTTCTCACTTCTCTTCTCCATTTATTTCCACTGGCTTTGGTTTCTCTATCATTTGCTTTTTACTTGTTTTTTATATTACTTTCTCAATAGTTTATAGTCTGATGTATTATTATATCAACTTTCTTGTTAATTTCTCCTCAAATACTAAGTCTTTAGTACTTAACATTATTTTATTGCTTCTCTTTGATATTTTTGCTTTCTTTCATTCTTTGTTTGCTTACTTATTCTGAGTCTTTTTCAATATTATCTCTGCTTTTTCCTATATATTCCTGACTCTTTTTATAAACTTTATTACTTTCTCTTTCTTCTAATATCTATATTACAAACTTTATTTAACTTGTATCTCTATAACTAGTAGACTAATTATTACAAACCAAGTTGCACTAAAAAGCTTTAAATAAGGACTATTTATATATATAAAATGTACAAAAGTGACAATAGATTACTGTAATATCAGACTATCAGTGACTACAAGTTTCATTAGCTATTAATATATCATACATCATATAGAGATCAGTATTCATAAAGATACAAGTAGTAACATAATTAGTTACTTTTCAAAATTAGCTTAGCATTTGCTGTGATAGATAACAGCCCATCAGGTACAAGTTCTGATCATATGATAGAAATAGCTTATGTATAGACTATTACTATTTTATCTACTCTAAAAGCAGAGCTTGGCTGAAACATTTTGGCCTCTCTAACTCATTGTATGCATGTATCATAAGATTGATCACCAATTATACTTCTATTGGCAAATATAAGGCAATATTTTTCTCTAACAATACTTTTGCATGTCCATACAGCAACTCTCCTATCAAAACAAAAACATATATTCTGTATAAGTGTATATGGTATATAAAATTATAGAATCCTAAAAGGGAATCCCTCAAAGATATTATTATATTTCTTGAGTTCAATCGATATACATTCTGTTTCCAAGATAGTATTACATAGCATCAGATATTTACTATTTGTTTTCTACCTAATCTAGTATTTTATATTCTACTTTTCCTTTTTCTTTCTTTTATATTATTTAAGTAATTATAATGTGTAATTACTATAGCCTACCACTACATCCCATGTAATAAATTGTTGATCAAATAAAAAAATAAAAAATATAAAGTCTATTGTTCTTAACTCTAATATTATCCTTTCTTCAAGGTTTCTTCTCTGGAGAAACTGACTCCTATTTTTGTCAGTTTCTCTCTAACTTCTTCAAGTATTCTTCTTTAAATTTTCTATTATCCCAATTATTATAAGATGAGAAAGTGTAGACAGACTCTAGTAAGGACAGATAAGATATAGATAGTAGTAGTATATTATTAGTTTATGATGAGAGTGAGAGAGAGCATATGACTAGGAAGTCACATGACATGATGTTATAGGCCTAGAGTGGTCTGGAAGGACTTAAGATCTAGAAGGATTAGGAAGAGTCTAGAGAGTGTGTGATGTCAAGGAACATGGGTTCCTCATAGTGTACACATGGTGCATACATGTATGATAGAGATTAAAGAGTATGACGTCAGAGCATATGAACATGGCATACTAGTCTTGAGATAGATACATAGTAGATGAGTAATGGACATTAGAGTAGGATGATGTATAGTCATAGCATGGACTATAAATATTTGATATAAATAGTCTGTAGAATACTGTTGTAGTTCCCTGTCGAGTTCTACTGTTGTGGCAACTACTAGACCAATGTCCAATAGCGTTACTAACAAGTAAATCTCAAGTTGGATATCTAGTGGGTAACATGAGTTATGTAATTCACAAGAGAACTTGACAGGAAACCACAACAGTATTCTACTGACTATTTATATCAAGTATCTATGGTCTGTGCTATGACTATACATCATCCTACCCTAATGTCCATACCTTGTTCTTATGGCCATTAATCATCTACCATGTATTTACCTCAAGACTAGCATACCATGTCCATATGCTCTGACGTCATACTCTTTAATCTCTATCATACATGTATGCACCATGTGTATACTATGAGGAACCCATGTTCCTTGATATCATACACTCTCTAGACTCTTCCTAATCCTTCTAGATCTTAAGTCCTTCCAGACCACTCTAGGCCTATAACATCATGTCATGTGACTTCCTAGTCATATGCTCTCTCTCACTCTCATCATAAACTAATAATATACTACTACTATCTATATCTTATCTGTCCTTACTAGAGTCTGTCCATACTTTCTCATCTTATAACACCAACTATATAACACCTTTACTATATACTTCTCTGGTAATTCTCCTCTTATAAAATCTCTTTCTTCTACTATATCTAATATTTCTTATCTTATTTCTGCAATCATCCTTTCCTTGAATTTTACTAGTACTTTCTCTGAATTATCTAAATCCTCCTTCTTCTATTTTACTTTCTCTAAATTATCTAAATCCTCCTCCTTCTATTATATATCATTATCTGCTGTAAATTCATTTTATTGTACTAAATACAATTGGTTTTGCCTCTTCTACTTTTTATTTCTCTACTAGTTTCTTTACTAGTTCTCTATATCTTACTACTCAACTAACATTCACAACTGGATAGATTCTCATCAAAGTTGGTATATTGCAATTCAAAACTTAGTGTTAAGTCAAAAGATAAACCTTGCATTGGATTAACATAAGAGAACTTAATAAAGTTCTAAGTACAAGATATTTATCTTCTATATACTAGGCTAGTAGTTTGATCTAAATTACCCTAAAGGCCATGTGTTGTCCATAAATTTAACATATACAAAATATATTATATAATAGTTATGCATGATATCATGCTAATCTTAACTCTAAGTTCAAACTAAGTCTATTATCTTCAATTCTAATATAGTAGCCTTAGCTTAGCTATATTTGTAGATATCACTTCTTTAGTGATATATAAACTAACATATTAGTCCACTAATTTGTGATATCACATGTCACATAAAAAGAAATAGAAGGTTTTAGAATGATAATGTTATAATATATATTAACAGTATATAATATACATATTCTTTAGAGTAAGCTAGATTTAATATAACATAGACTATTAGCTAAGTGTATATAAAGTAGATACTTTGTATTTGGAACTCCATGAAGTTCTCTTGTGTTAACCCAATATAAGATTCATATTTTACCCTTACACTTAAGCTTAAGTTGTAACATTAGAACTTAATACTCCTTTTTGAGACTGTTTAACTTAAAGCCTTTTCCATTCTCTTTTCTTACTCTCTCGTCATTCTTGATAGAGAGCAATACTGCTCTTTCATCAAGAAGAATAGCCAGACTCTAGGCTTAAGGGGCATACTAACTAGACAGAGAAAGCCTAGCTATTTATTTTGCATCAAAGCCTACTAGTGCTTAGTAAACATATTACCTTTTGTAGATGTGTTAGTTAGTTTTTTGTCTAGTAGCTCTATGCTGCTAGTCTACTTGTGACTAGTCTATACAGAGAAATAGTAGAGACTCTTAAAACACTATCTAGAGTAGAGATTTCTTCCTTATAAAAATTTGTTTATAATTTTATTAACATAGTAGTCAGTTATATAAGTAGTCATTAATAGTATAGAAGAGGGCCCACTAGTACTTATAGAGATTGAGTTGAGTTTAGATTACAAATCTAAAGGGAAAACCAGCACTAGTTCTACTTTTTCCTTATATACTTTTTTTACCTCCCACACCACTATTACAATCACCAACACTTATTGATTCATCATCCCTTTCCTACAACATGAGTTAATATAGCTCAATCAACTTGGAGTAGTTGGTCCAACAGCAACAAGAACAAATAGCTAACTGTCTTACAAGTGCTGATAACTCAAGCAGAACTAAAAAAGGAAGTGATATCAATTTACTGACCCAACACTAGATCAAACATAGAAGTGGCCAAGCTACAAACATTTAATGGAGTGGTAGAAAAGGTTTTGGATTTCTTAATAACATATAAGTTGTATATTAGAATAAGAATAAGGGTTACATCAGTAGAGAAGTAAATATAATAAGTTTTGTTATATGTGTAAAGAAGATTAGCAGATATATAAAAGAAAAACATTATGGAAGATTTAGAAAGCAAAATTTTGAGCTATGTAACAGTTAGGGAATTTTTGTCAAACTTGAAGGAAGAATTTGGTAGAGGAAATAATAAGATGATAAAAGTGGCAGAACTAAAGAAAGTAGAGCAGAGAAGCAGAACTACAGAGAAATTTGTATAGGAGTTTAGGCAAGCAGTAAGAGAAAGTAAATATAAGGGAAGGCTATTGATTGAATATAAGGAACCTTATATAGGATTTACATAAAAGAACTTGATGGAGAACTCTATACAGGACTATCTATCTTATATATTAAGAACGAGATTAATGAGATGATTAGAAGAAAGCTTATAAAGGCAGAAAGGTCTCCAAAGAGTATCAAAAAGTGGTATAAATATACCACCAATTTAAACAGACATTAGAGAGAAAACAAATAAGAAGAAAAAAATTAAGAGAATAAAAAGAGATAGAGTCTTCAGCCCCAAGGTTAAATATACTAGCAAATGCTGGTAGGGCATAATAGTAATAGTTGCTACAGCCTCAAGTTCTGCCAAGAAAGCAGAAGATCTAACAGCAGGTGCTAGTAAAACCTGCTCTAATAAAATATATATCTGCAATAGTGGATATAGTTTGTGCCTAGACAAGAGCCATATATCATGGACCTAGATTGAGAAAGAAATTGATATAGTTGTGGAGAGTTTGGTTATATCACAAGGAATTGCAGAAGTTAGAGAATAGTGGAATGAGGGAGAAGGTTGAAAAATGGAAACAATGAGAATAATTTAAATGGAGAAGAGAGTCTAGTAGTTCTTGACTAGGCTCCAGTAATTACAATAGGTTTGCAATGCTCTCTAAAGTAATAGGAAATACATCCTGCTACAACATAGACAAGTAATAGTAGAAAGATTGGACTGGATAAAATTAATACTCAAGAAGGAGTGATAGTAGAGGCATTGCTGGATAGTGTAGCAACAGAATTAGTTATGAGTTCAGAATTTGCTAAGAACTAGGAATTTAAGTTGAAAAAGATAGAAGAACCTATATATTATGGACAGTTTCTTTAGCAAGGAGGGATCTATTAAGTATACAGTAGAAGTAAATATTTATTATCAGAAACATAGGAAGAGAATAAAGAATGATGTAATTAGTAGTTAGAAGTGGAGTGTAATCTTGGTAATGTCATAGCTTGCTTGCCATAATCCTGAAATTGACTGGAGAACAGAAAAAGTAAAGATGATGAGATGTCTATAAGAGTATAGAAAGCAATGGAGACCAAAGCAAGGAAAATTAGGGTGGCAAAAACAAAAAGAAGAAGGGAGAAAAGAGAAGGAGAAAAATAGATAGAAGGAGAAGGAGCAAAAGAGGAAAGAAAAAAACAAAAAAACAAAAAGAAAAAGAATGATAGAGGTAAAGAAAGTGGCAGAAGAATAGGAGATATGGGACAAAAAATGAGAAGTGGTGAAGTCTGAGAAAGAGGCCAAGAAATTTGTTTCTCAAAGGTTTCACAAGTAAATCTATGTCTTTAGAAAGAAGGCAAGTGAGAGGATGCTAATAAAAATGTTGTAAGACTATGTGATAGAGGTAAAGAAAGATTTTGTACTAAGGAAGAGAAAGATCTTTTATTAAGAAAAGAAAGAGGATAGGTATACAAGTTCATTTAAGAACAACTGAGGAAAGAGTATATCAGACTCTTGAAGTTATCTTAAATGGCATTTGTATTTTTTGTAAGAAAAAAGAATGGTAAGAAGAGAATAGTTTAGGACTATAGATATTTAAATGAGTGGGCTATTAAGAATAACTATCCTTTACCTTTAATTTTGGATATTGTAGAAAATATTAGTGCCAAGAAAGTATTTATGAAGTTAGACTTGAGATAGGGCCACAATGATGTATGGCCAAAGAAGAAAGATGAGTGGAAGGCATTTTTCATAAGTCCAGAAAGATTGTTTGAACCTACAGTTATATTCTTTAGACTAACTAATTCTTTAGTGACATTCTAAACAATAATGAACAAGATCCTATAGGACTTGATCAACACTGGAGAAGTAGCAAGCTTTATTGAGAATATAATTGTAGGAACAGAAGAGAAGAAAGAACACAATGAGATAGTAGAGAAAGTAGTAAAGGGGTTAGCAGAGAATGATTTATATATAAAACTAGAAAAATACAAGTGGAAGGTTAGAAAAGTAGGGTTTTTAGAAGTATTGATTGGACCAGAAAGAATTAAGATAGAAGAAGAGAAGATGAAGAAAGTGTTATATCAGCTGACTTCTAAAGGAGTTAAGAATATACAGAAGTTTTTGAGACTTGCTAATTACTATTGGCAGTTCAGAAAAAAATTCTATTTGTAGCTATACTATTACACAACCTGGTAAAGAAGTATTAGAAGTGGGATTGGGTAGAGAGGCAAGGAAAGACATTTAGAAAGCTGAAGGAGAGATTTACAAAAGAATCAGTATTAGCAATACTGGACTTAGATAAAGAATAAGGATGGAAGTGGATGCATTAGACTATACAATAGAAGAAATATTATCTATGAAGTGTGAGGACAGGAAATAGAGATCTGTAGCTTATCTCTCAAAATCTCTCAATGAGATAGCAAAACTATGAGATCCATGATAAGGAGATATTGGTAGTAATAAGAGAATTGGAAAACTAGAGACATTTTTTAAAGAGCACAAAGTTGAAGTTTGAGGTCTAAACAGACTATAAGAACTTAGAATATTTTATGAAAGTATAGAAATTGAACAGAAGACAAGTATAATAGGCATTATACCTGTCAAGATTCAATTTCACCTTGAAGCATATACTAGAAACAAAAATAAGAGAAGTAGACAGACTTAGTAGAAGACTAGACTGGAAAGTAGGAGTAAAAAAGGACAACAAAAATCAAACATTAATTAAAGAACAATATATGTGTAGTTTAGTAGAAGTAGTAATCAAAGAACCTGAAATAGAAATACTAGAAAAAATAAAAATAGCTAGGGAAAAGAATAAAGAGGTAGTTAGAGTAGTAGAAGAAAATAGGAGTTGAAGTATTATGAGAAGATGAATGGTAGATAAAGAAAGAGTTGGTATTGAAAGAAGAGAAGGTTCATATACTAAATGATAAGAAGCTGAGAATAGAGATAATCTAGCTATATCATAATATACTAGTAGCAGAATATAGTGGAAGATAACAAAGTTAGTAACAAGAAATTACTAGTGGCTAGAAGTAGCAGAAGATGTAGAAAAATATGTGGACAGTTGCTATTACAACTTGTTAGGAACAGACTAGCTACTATACCAGTTATACTAAAAGTACACAATATCAAGCTTAGCTTTGATATCTGGCTGGTGCTATATATACACTTCATACTGTACTTCTAACAGTATTCCTCTTTCAAGGCATGTGGTCCCTATATAAAAGTTATATAAAGAGCTGCATTTAAGGGTTATACTACATGTTATAGTCTCAAAGCCTTGATAGTCTTATGGGATTTCTAAAGGACCTATACTTTATAGAGTGTCCAGTCTAATAAAGATGCATAGCTAAGCAACTAATACTATCTCTTGTGACACTTCTGGCCACATCACACTTCTATGCTAACAACTGTCTATTTAAATAGAATAGTTTTATTAGGAGTAAAACTACCAACTTGTTACAACTCAAAGATCTTAGGGTTAGTTGATAAGAAAAATCTTGTATTGGATTAACATAAGAGAACTCAATAGAGTTCTTAGTATAAGATATTTACCTATATATACTAACTAGCCATAGTCTGTACTCTACTTCTTTAGCCTACCCTAAATGACCATGTATTAGCTATAAGATCAATATATGTTCAAATATATTGTATAATATCATTATTTTAGAATCTTCTACTGTATTCCATTATGACTATGTGATCATGTGATTATTACTGTGACCATCTCAGATGATGTGTGACAGATATGTAACAGTGATATCATACTAACCCTACTCTTAAGGTAAAAACTTAAAAAGAATAGTAAAGAAAATAGAAATAAAAAAGATATTAGAAAAAGCTTGAGTCTAGACTTTGTAATTCTGACAAACCTAAGCACAAAGAATTAAAGTAAAAGATAAACCTTGTATTGGGTTAACACAAGAGAACTCAATAAAGTTCTTAGTATAAAGTTGTCTATTTTATATATATTAGACTAATGGTCTATACTATACTAACTCTAATCTACTATAAAGACTATATATACTATATGCTGTTAACATATAAGATAACATTGTTGTTCCAGAATATTCTACAATGTTCTCTATGATATATGATATGTGACAGTGATATGTGATATATATATGATGATTTGTGATATCATACTAACTTCTAGCCCTAAGTTCATACTAGAAAATAAATAGAAAATAAAATAAAAATAAAATAGAGTTTATTATCTTTGATTTTGATAGTTGTGACATATGTCAAAGAATGAAGAATAGGACAGAAGCACTAGTGGGGTAGCTAAAGTTGAGTAAGATACTAGAGAAACTATAAACATATTTAATAGTAAACTTTATCACAAAGTTACTATTAGTAGTAGAGGAGGATGAAATATTAGTATTATGTAATATGTTGTCAAAAATGACATGTTTTTTAGTACAATAGAAAGGATATTAGCAGAAGGATTAATAAGATTATTCAAATATCATATATAAAAGTTGTATAGGCTACTAGAGAGTGTGGTATCAAACAAAGAACTGCAGTTTGCAGTAGAGCATCACAAAATGAACTACTAACTTATTTGTGATATCTGAACCTTAGGCGCACACTCAGAGGTTTAAGAGTGATTCAGAAGTTCAATAATGATGATAATGATGATTAAAATCAATATAGATAATAAAGAATAAAGATTGATGTAAATTAATATTGTTAAGTCTGAGGTCTAATCTTCAGACACAGAAGTATATATACAAAATAGTAATAGTTTATGTGCAAGCTGTTTTCATCACATGATCAAAACTCATATCTAATAGGAACTGTCATCTGTTATAGCAGATATCAGGCTAATTTTAAAAGATAACTAATTATGTCACTACATTGATATACTTGTATCTTTATCAATACTTATTAGTTTGGAATATATTATATGTCATTGAAAAAGGTTTGGC
>JAJOHK020001164.1:0-15420 GCA_022457215.2 Leucocoprinus gongylophorus | reverse complement strand
GATGACAGCTCCTATCAGGTATGAGTTTTGATCATGTGATAGCAATAACTTGCACATGGATCATCACTCTTTTGTATATATACTTTTGTGTCTAAGGATTAGACCTTAGACTTAACAACATCAATTTATGTCAATTATCCTTGTTGATACTACTCATCACCTATTATCATTATCTCCTTATACTGAGCCTCTGAAACACCACTAAGTCCAAGTATCACAACCAGTGAGTAGCTTATTTGTGATAACATGAAGGAAATTTTTGCATGCAGGCAGAAGGATAGTATGACCACCCAAGACACATATAATATGGTTGGTAAATTGTTTATAGAGAGAAAGAATTGAGTCATTGGCTATCCCAGATGATAATGAAGGCTAGTACAAATTAAGAGTGTCACCACCAATAAGACAAAAAGTCACTAATATTGTTATGATCTTAAACTAGAGCTTAGATTGTACTAAGACAAAGACTTGAGAAAGAGTAAAGGAATAGAATAAATGGTAAAGCATAAGGAATACAGAGCAGTATCTATGCTATATATAATAGTATCCCATGAAGAAAGCATTCATAGTACATGAGGAAAACAAGTCATAGTCTATAAGGCTAAAGTAAGAATGTTAGACCTACTATATGAGGCACTGACTGAGATACTTGCGGTGTAGCCAATCATGTTATCATTATTCTTTGTCCAAGTCCATACTGTATCTAGGAGGCATCGATCATAACAAATATCATCTTTTAACCAGATGTTGATGTCTTGGTTATCATCAAACTTACTCATGCTGCTGATATAGGTGGTGACTATGATAGTCACCTAGGCTATGTTGTTTCTAGCCATGGCAAGACTTACTTCTGACAGAGATATCATAAACTTGATGGCAGTATGTCTTATAGAAGATATAACATTGGTATTGGTATCTATCTGAGGCTAGTGAGTGGTGGGTGGAAAGTCAAAAGAAGAGGGACAAGTGAGAGTAGGTGTAAAGCCTGAATCAAGATGGAGGAGAATGAGAGGTGGAAACAAGCCAAGAATAGAGTATAGAGAGAGAGAGGTATCAGTATTATCAAATACTAAGTGACTTATTGATTTATAAATTTGACTAGAAAAGCATATGGATGCTTTCTAGCATGCATCTCAGCAGTGAGCCAGTGTGTACCAGTTGTTGCCTATCTGCCAGACTCAGATATACAGTGCTTGTAATAAATACAGCATGTCACACAGTTGTACTCTATTTTCAAATATACTAACAACAATATTTATCTGCAGGTTCATTACCAAGTTCGGACAGCCAGAAAAAATATGGAATGTACTTTCACAGTCTACCATTGAGAATACTTGGGCTTAGAGACTAGCTTCTTGTTATCTGGTTATTGGCCAAATCAGTTATAGTGTAATATGTGATATCATACTTGCCATCCTTGAGCATGAATCACTTGAATCACTTGACTGACTGACACAAGACACTTACTTAGGCTTAGACAGCATTATACAAATCAGAATGATTTCTCAAGACTTGGTCAAATACTTCTTCAATAATTGAATGAGAATTTATTAGCTCATATGTTAACAAGGGTCGATGTACAGCCACTCACACCAGATGTTGACATTGCCTTAATCACACTCTGCACATACTCTCTCACATACAGTCCATAAAAGCTATTATTACTGGTGATCATTGAAACTGTATTAAATAATTGATTTGATAAGCATGTAGTAGTTGTCTGGATCATTAGTAGCATGAAGAAGCTTCTCCACTTTCCCAAACAACTCCTCCCAGTGGCCATTCATCAGAGTGTCTGCATATACCTCCAAGTTCTTTGAGAAAAGAATGTATATATTATGTTTTCTCATGATAACATGGTTCAATAGCAGTGGACTGCTGGTGTCTTTACAGTTGAATAATATGCTTTTATAGCTTGAATGCACTCAGCCATCAATATTGAGCCTATCTCTAGAGACAACCCAAATACCTCCAACAGGTGTTAGCTTTGTGTATGTCCATCATGTCTCTGATCAACAAGATGGTAAGCTGCTTTTGTAGGTCTATGATTATCTTCCTCAATCAACTTCATCAAAGATGATCACTCAGCCCAAATACACAGGTCAGTATCCCTCATCCTCTGTATATAGTTAGCTTAAGACTTACCTCATTCATGTCTTCCTATTTATAGGAACAATAGGCTAGTAGTCTAATGTTTGCAAAGTCAAGTTTCCATTAATTGGGCAATGAGTAGTAGTTTCTAAACATCCTGATAGGGTGAGAATCATACCTTTGCTCTTTCAGAAACACATCTTATTTGAAGAAAAGGGGTTTGGGAAGAAAGTGAAATTTCTCAGCTCTTATCAGCATTATATATTGAATTGTCACACCAGGAGCATTAGGCAAAAACATCTATAGCACATAATGAAATCCCACATTACCTTGATACATCTATGAGAATTGGTATAAATATCTTCTAATAACTCACATTGCCAATGACATCTTTTCTCCAAGTATAGTAATTGCTTCTTCTCCTTAGGCAACTATGGAGGCAACAAGATGTCAGCAAATGAGAACAGACACCAAAACAAGTTGTATACCATTCCTACCCAGTCTACAAAGAACAGCTAGAATTCTTTCAGGGTATCCTTAAATCTCCTAATGATCTTTAATGTTATGATACATGTGTTACAAACTTAAGATCTTAGAGCTAGTCAAAAGAAAGAACCTTGTATGAGGGTTAACACAAGAGAACTCAATAGAGAACTTTGTACAAGATAGTCTGCCTTATATACTAAATCTACCTGGTCTATACTAGCTACTTTTATCCTATCCTAAACAGCCATGTAGTAGCCTTAAAGTTTACATGTGTGGCACATATTGCATGACATCATCCTTTCCTATGTCTTATGATCTGTGACTGTGTCATCTGATGTGACTGATATGTAACAGCATAATCTTATCACTTTAACCCTAACTCTAAGTTCTAACAATAGAGAAATGCAAAATAAATCAAAAGGGAAATGAAAATGAAAATGAAAGTGAAAATAAATAGAGTTCACTGCTTTCACCTTTGACAGCATATGAGAACTAACATTTTTCTTTTTCTTTTATCTATTCTTGATTTTATATTTCTTTTCTTTTGAATTTCTTTTTATTTTTATTGACAATGAAGAAGCACATGACTGTGGTCATATAACATATCACATGATGTAAGGTCATAGACCTAGAGCAGACTAGATGAATGACATCAAGAAGCATATTATTAAGTAGCACAGACTATGTGTAATTTATATAAATAGGATAGCAATTCAGCAGAGACTCCTTGTCAAGTTCTCTTGTGATCCCCACATTGATAGCCTACTGAGAGCTTTGCTGCCTTGTAATTATTGGACTTTGTGTCTAGTAGTTGCCACAACATTCAATAGCAGTTCCAAATCTTTACACCAATTGAATGCATATTTGCACAGGACACTGTAAAAGAGCTTGCTCTGAAACATTAGACATTTGTTAGGAAGGAAATTTTCATCTAGAAATACAAGAAGTAATCCTCATAGATTTGGAATTATCTTATCTATTAGTTGTATTCACAGTAAAAAATGTTGCTGAGAAATAGATGACATACCTTATAAGACCCCATTTATTGCATATAGATCTTTGAAAGTACATAGTACTTTGGTGGCTAAAGCAGAGTGATCCTTAAGCCAGTAGTTCCCCAATCTTCTCTGTTCAAGCAAGAATACCATGAAGGATTCATGATAGAAGGAGATGTGCACACATCCAGGAAATGGCTTGCCCAAGAATATCTCCTCTGGTATAATGTGAGAATAGAATAGAGCTTGGACAAGGCATGTTTCAGGTCCTCTAGAGCAAGATCCTAAATATTGCATAGTAAATGTAAGGTAACCTCAGATGTGATATAGTAGATAAGAAGTGATTGTTGAACAATGGGAGATGCTTAGAGGAAATACAACTAATAATCACCCTATAGAATGTATCAAGTTTGGCAGTGACACTTAATTTGGTGTCCAATTGCATCTGCTATAAGTGAGATTCAAGAACATGGTCTAACTGTTGTGGAGAAAGACCTTGATTCATAATGAATCTGACAATGATGGTGGCATATACCCAGAGCCCTGCTGCCATTACAACAAGGATATTGAGAGTATCTTCTAAAGGCCATATGGTGTTGGTGGAAGAAAGAGGACAGAGCTTGTTATAAAAGTAGCACATGATATTGCTATCATTACTCTCTGACCCAGGCAGCTCAATCTTGGAGAGAAAATGAGATCTGGAGTATGATGAGAATTCCTGATCAATATGGAGTTTAGATCAGCTGAAAAATGCCCAGAAGAGAGGAGTTTTATTATTGTGGTCAATCACTGACTTGGCCACAAGCTTCATGATCTTGAGCTATGCTATATCCCCATTGTATTTATTCATGCCATTGATAATCACAGTCTTGTCTTACACACCCATATTTTGTTCTATAAGTTCTAGGAATAGTTCAATGATAAGCTCATGAAACTGGGCATCAAGCCCTTTACTGAGTAGGGTAGAATTGTGCTGGATTTTTAAGTCTAGTGCCTTTCTGATTCCCATAGTGAGCTGATGAGTGATAGTTGTGAAAAAATTGTCTACATGTTGAGCACAAGAGAAAAAGAATGATGTGCTGAGCTTGTGTTGTACTACAGTCTTCTCAGCATATGATTTTGCAATTGCTGATTTTTATACTCCAGCTGGACCATACATTCATAGCAAGTAATGTTGCTGTGACTGGTTTTTATAAGTTGTCCAGGAAGTTATATCACTGATATACTATGTTCAAGTTCCTTTGAGGCAGCTGGACTTGTATGATTTGGTTACTGACAAGTCATGAGTAGCAGCAGAATACTACTTCTATACAATATGTTGATATCTGTAGAGCTAAAGTTTTAGACAATGATCTGATAGTGATATCTTTCATACCACTATGAGCACCATGAGAGGAAGTTCCAGTATCAACAAATATTCCCCCATAAAATTTGACATTTGTGAAATTCTCAAAGAAGAATATTGAAGGGAGGTAAGAAGTGAAGGTTGAGAGGAGGAGTAGATATAGTCATCTGTAGAACCTGTAGCAAATTTACCACAATCTATATAAATCACTGCAGGAATTATCTATCAGTGTGATTAACCTCTCTACACTACTATATTCTGGAGGTATACTAAGATATTTCAAAGCATGAATATATATGTACTTTTGAGATTTTTTATTTCTCCTACCCTAGAATGTATTCATCCTGTCCATTGAGTGCCTTATAATCAATGAGAATGCTCATTTTCCCTGACACTGATACTGGCATGCCCATCTTGGTCTCCTGCATAATTCCAGATGTATTATAGTCATATGTATAGTACTGCTCTTTGACTATGTCTTTGACAGCACCCATTGGCCAGTCTAAACATGAAAAATCCTGATGCTGAGAGATGAGCATTCTGTAGCCTGTCTAAATATATTGAGGGCATGAACCATCAGTGTGAATGTATTACTCCCTGTAAAGAAAAGCTGCCCTGTGATACTAAAATCAACAATGTTCATGTGAGATCATATTCACAAATCAGAGCCCACAAATTTCTTGATCAAATTAAGGTAACACTCAATCAGTCTATGGCCAACTTGCAGAACATAGGAAATTGCCAGCTTAACAATCTCACTGTAGCTCAGCAGGTTTGTCTAGCCTCTGAATTCATAGACCTCTAACTCCTGAAATAATTCCATGCACAGCCAGCATACAAAGGGAGATAATGCTGTAGTGGGTGATGAAGATGACGCCCTGTTGGGTCTGTACTAGCAATAAATAGCCCTATTCTAATATTCATACATCAGCTATAAGATGAATATATTATAGACATATATTTTGACATTATTCTTTCAGCCTCTTCTTCTAGATTTTAAGCTTATGATATAGTGTCATGTGACATGCCATATGACCACAGTCATATATCTCTTCATAGTCCAAGAAATAAAATAAAATAGATAAACACAAGATAAAATCAAAATAAAATATAAGAGTTCAAATAACAAGATGGATATAGGATCAAAAGTGATGAGAGAGATTTTTGGATGCAGAAATGTTGGTTAGAAATTGGAGTCTTAGTGTAAAGAGAGAAGATATACCTATAAATGCAAAGATAGGGTTTGATATTAAAATTTGCATGTCTTGAAACTTGGCTATAAGACTAGTATGAATAGTGTTGGTGGAATGTTCTGAAGCATGCAAATGCTTGACTACTTTCTCAAGTAGTACTAGAAAATGCTCAGAGCTTAGTTATTATAGACAGGATTTATTAGGTAATTGCTTAGAGTAAACATTGTTTGGAAGGTGAGAAAGAAGAAGAGAGGTTAAGACATTGAGTGGGTAATCTGAGACTATCAAACTTGCAATGCTTCAAGATCCTAAGATAAAGAATTCTATTTTACTATTAGAGTAACTAAACTTTAGAAAAGTCTATAAAGTATATAGAGTTTATAATCTTCAGAATAAACCTAAGTTATATTATCTATAGAAAGAACAAAATAGAGCATATTTTCAGGAGAAACCTAAGAGAATAGAATAAGGTCTTCTGAAGACAGTAAGTACTATAAGTATTCTATAGTCTAGTTTAATCTAGTAGAATAGTACTGAGATAAGCAGGGAATGGTAGCAACTGAGTGGTTAGAAACTGTTATGAAAATATCTAGAAGGTTATCTAGAAGGGCAGAAAGCATAAAATAACAATAATAGGAGTAATGATTGTAAATAAGGTATAAGATAGCAGTATTGTAGGCTTTTGGCAAGATTCTTACTAGTTATCAAATATTACAGACTTTTTACTTTCTTGGATATAGCTTAAGGAGCACAACTTTGATGTTGACTGGTACAAGAGAAAATTAGTTATAACATATTGTCTTAGCTGCTATTCTAGCTGTCAATTTATCTGAAGAGTAGAAAAGCTGAAAATATATGCTCTAGACATCTGTTACTTTGGTTCATTTCACACTCTAGTCAATAAATATGAGAGCACAAATTCATCTCTTCTTCTGCCTAGTAAGTATTAAGAAAAATTAGAAGACTATATTTATATAACCTACTTACTTCTAGAAGTTTTCAATAGCATTCAAGAGGTATTGCCTTCATTTAGTTAAGGCTTCTACTATTGCTAATAGTTCTTTGTTGTAAATCTCATAATTGCTTTTTACTGCTTGCATTGTTCTTATGCCAGGCATGACTCACACTGGGAATGAAAGTCTACAAGATGGACTCAGAGATATGCAAACTTGTAGAATAACCTTGGCTTCAGCTTATGTGCTGCACCATTTGTCTGCCATATGGTTGCAACTTCAGATAAGAGGAAGAAGTCTGAGATGAGAGTGAGTACTGATAGGTATGTTGTCATTGAACACTGGGGATCAAGTTCAATAAGAATTATCTTTATTGATTATCAGACTAGCAAATTACAATATAACTACTAGTCTTATATACAAGTACTGATTATAGAAGATGCTCATAATTTCAGTGATACAACTCCTATTGTCCTAAGCAGAGGTTTCAGTGTTGAGGCACTGACAGGAGTACAACCCTGCCATAGAAGACCAAGTTGGATAAGAGTATTCCTGTCATGGAAGATGGAATATCTGGATTGTTGCAAGGAAAGTGGCCACTGTGGAAGACAGGCTTGTAGTTTAGATATTGATAAGGCAGTATCACCACAGTAATGTATACTCTGTTTGGTTGGACTTAGGATATGACATCTTGATAAAAATATAATTAGTTTCCATTTTCCTTCTTGTTCCTGAAATAAAACTCCTTTAATAGTGTGTTCTGATACATTAGTTTCCACTCTGAATTTTTCTTTTCTTTTAGATAGAGCATGTACAAATTGACTTGTGATCTTTTCTTTCAGTTTATCAAATGCCTTCTGATTTCTCTTCCTATCTCCAATCTTTTTTACACTTGAGTTCATTGAGAAATTTCACTATATGACTAAAGTTCTTGATAGAACATCTATAGAAATTTGCAAATTCTAAGAAGCTTTCTACTTCTTTTATATTGATGGGAGTCTTCCATTTCTTAACTGTCTTGGTTTTATTATTTTCCATTAGTACTTCTCTTCATATAACAACTACTCCTAAGATAGGTATTTCTTTAGTATTAAAGTTGCATTTTGATCTTTTGAAACAGAGATTGTGTTTCTTTGCCATCTTCAAGAATCATATGGTTCTCTTCTCTAGCTCTTTGTTGGTTTTGGCTAGTATGACAAAATCATCTATGTAGTTTTCCAATACTTCTTCATGTAAGAGCTCTCTGAATATACTGTTCATCATCCATTGAAATATTCCTAGTAAGTTACATAGTCCAAAATACATTACTTTTGGTTTGAAAAAGTTCTTTGTTTATTACAAATGCCACTTTTCATTTGTCTCCTTCTTTAACCTGCATATTGTTGTATTCCTAGATAAGATCCAGTTTGTTAAAGTATTTCACATCCTTAATTTTGTTAATTATCTCTCTAATTAATAACAGTGATATTTTTTCTTTTTCTGTGTGCTGGTTTAACTTTTTGTAGTCTTGAACTAACCATAAAGATTCATTTTTCTTTGGAATATAGAAACATAGTACTGTTGTAGCAACCACTAGTCACAAAACTAATAGAAACACAAGCAATAAATCTCAAAGGTGGATATCATTGTGAGAATCACAAGAGAACTCAACAAAAGGTCTCTGCTGAATTGCTACCCTATTTATATAAATTATACATGGTCCATGCTACTAATAATTAATCCTACTCTAAAGTCCATGTATTTTCCATGAGTGCACTGTCCATAAGTGCACCATATGTATACTATAAGGTAGATATGCTGTTAACATGCTCCTTGACATTATTCTTCTAGTCCACTCTTGCTCAGTTTAGGCCTATGGCCTCACATCATGTGATATGTCATGTGATCACAGTCATGTGCCTTTTCATTGTCAATAAAGAGAAAAAGAAAAGGAAAATCAAAAAGAAAAGAAATATTAAATCAAGAAAAATAGATAAAAGAAAAAGAAAAAATGTTAGTGTCCAAGTATACCATAACAGGTACCATATATCTTGAGCTTGATTCCACTATAAGTCTTGCCTTGAGTTATTGTTCCAACCATCAGTTTAATGCTTTATCTTCATTGACTGTTATTATATAGGCTTTGGTATCTAACTCTTTTGGTCTATCTTCCAGTAAATTAATTTTGTGGTTCTATTCTCTCTTTTCTAGTAGTTTCTTCTTGTTAAAAAAATGTGTGAATGGCCAAATACATTCTGGTAGATCTTCTAAATTCATTGGATCTGGTTCCTTGCTAATTTCCTAATGTTCTTTATCTGTCTCTTCTATTGGTTGTATTCTTCTAGTTCTTAATGTGAATGTAATATTCTAGTATTGTGTTTTGCACTCTTTTGGGCATCTTATAAGTTATATTGTCTCTTTATCCTGATTTAATTTTGGATTGTGTTTGACCAACCAGTTATATCCCAGAAAAATATCCATACTATTTAAGTTTGTAACTACTATATTAATTTTTATGTGTCTATTGATTTCCAGTTCTAGCAGTGCAAATCTTATCACTTCTCTATTCTTGGTTCCATCTACATTGAAAACTTCAAATGACTTGTCTATATTGTGGCAACCACTTATCACAATGACAAATGATAACATGAATGAGTAAATCTCTTAATAGGATATAGAGTGGGAAGTTCACAAGAGAACTCGACAAGGAGTCTCTGCTAAATTAGAGTCCTATATATACTAAATACATCTGGTCCATACTACAACCTCATGTCTGCCTCATTTCTTACTCAAGGCCACTATGTTGTATACATGTGTTCTGATGTCATCTTCTAGATCTTTCCACTATGTTCTAGGCTTATGATGTCACATCATGTGACATGTCATGTGACTGCGATGTCACGTGCCTCTTCATCATCACTAAAAAGAAAAAGAAAAAGAAAAAGAAATTCAAAAGAAAAGAAATATAAAATCAAGGAAAAATAGATAGAAGAAAAAGAAAAATGTTAGTGTCCAAAGCATTCCATAACAGTCTATTGGTTTCTTTTTAATCCATTCTTCTTTTACTAGTTATTCATCAATTATATTATGAGTATATCAGAGTTAACTAGTATCTTAAGTTTATTTTCATTTGATGTCTTCATATTTGTGAGCATGTTGAGTTCTCTTTCTTTGTTATCTCTCCTTTGTGAAATCACATATCAATTCTTTAGTAAATTACTATGTATAGAGATTCATTATATTATGTCTACTCCAAACCTTTGACAAAACTCTTCTCTTTGTTGTTATTCTCTTTGTCTTTATCATCTGAATCTTTCTGTATACTTCAATTCTTCATTCTCTTTTCTAACCTGCAGTCTTTTACAAGATACCCTATTTTGTTATATCTGTACCACTTCCTAGTTTCTTTTTCTTTCTTTGGCTTTTGGTAATCCTTTGCTATGTGTCTGTATACATTGGAGTTAAAGCTTTTAGGCTTTCTGTTCTTGTTGTAATTGTCTTTGAACTTTCCAATGTCTATAGATGCTTCTTTTCCACTACAAGTGGTTCCTATTCCTGTCTAACTGATGTAATTGCTACTTTCCACTTCTTGAGTGTCTTTGGTGCCACTATAGGTGGGTATCCCAATATATTTTTGATAATATTGCTCTTGACATTCTTCTTCAATAAGAAAATAGCATATATATCATCTGTTTCAGTTTTTATGGCCAATGCTTTGAACTCTATCATAAAGTCCACTATATATTTCTTTCTTGTTTGAACATTTCAATCTTTCATTTATTGTTTGCTGTTTGTCTCTTGTCACTAAACACTGTCTTAATTTCTATAACAAAATTGTTCTAGTCTTGGACCTTGTTTTTTTCTTCTATTTGATTAAGCTTCTTCTATGCATATATTCCTAATACACACACTCTAAGTTGGGCTAATATGGCTGTAATTTTATTATCTGTTGCTATAACTCTCTTACTCTTGATGAATAATTGTATCCTTCTCCACTAGTTTTTGAACTTTGTCTGGTCACTATCAAACTATCCTAGGTCTAGGATTATACTCTTTAGCATAACTGTCTACTTTATGTTATTGTAAAATTCTGGTGCTAGTAGTGTTGACACTTCATCTATTGATATCTCTATAGTCCTGTTTCTGTCTGAGGCATATTCTTCAGTGATTCTTAATAATCCTAATATCTCTTATAATGCCTCGATACTTATAGCTCCTTGGCTGTGTCTGTCTATTTTGTCTGTCTGTGATATCTACCACAATATTATCTATGTCTATTTTATCCTATCTATAGTCTCATCACAAATATTGTTTTGCTGTTTCTTCAATGGCCTAACTATTATGATATTTCAGTGGCTTAACCACAATATACTCTTTTCTTGCAAGGTGAGCCTGACAATGCTTTATAAGTTTGGCTTAGGTTGCAACTTAGACAAAGATTTGAGAAAGAATAAAAGAGATAATCAATTAGTAAAGATAAGAATACATGTCTGTATCTACTATTATATATTTAATGACCATGAGAAATAAGTAGGGTATTCTTTAGGAAACAATAAGAAAAACCTCCACTACTATATAAGGAGAATGCAAGGCATAGTAAATATGAGTCACAAATGAATGAACCCCAACATATGTTCCAATCATATTGAACACAAGACAAATATCTGTAAAACATAAGGTAGAGATCATGACAATTATAATATAAGAGTCTATTCTAATTCAGTAGAATATCAGATAGAATATTTCATAACCTAACTACAGAATAATAGAGCTGTATAGACAGAAACTTCAATATACCAATCTTAAACATTGCTAGATAATAGAGCTTATTGGTTAGTAGTTAGAGAAATTAGGTTAATAATTAGAAGAGATATACAAAGATCTATAGTGTTGTAGTAGAAGTAGGCTCTGATAGTATTGCAGTGGGGTAGTAGTAGAAGACTTGATAGATGAGAAGTCTATGAGGTTGATGATAAGCTTTGGCAGTGTTGCAGACTCAAATTTTAATAAGATAATAGGTCTTCTTACAGTTATCATAAGATGAATATTATTAGAGCAACTGGGCAGAAAAGAAAAGCACTTCAAATCTTTAGGAAAGTTTATTGTCTAAGAGATATTCAACTATACACTCATCTCTAAGAAATTTTAAGAGAGCAGAATGAGAATTCCTAAAGGCAACAACTACTCTATATATTAATAGGTCCATTCTAATATATTAGATTTCTGTATACATAAGCAGGAAATGATGATACCTAAGTAACTAGAAACAGTTTAGAATAAACAGACCAAATGAGAAGAGAGCCAAAGTACTTAGCAGTACTTTCAGAATATAAGAAAGTGGATAAGCAGATAAGGACAGATAACACTAGCATACTTTGAAAAACTATAGAGTATTATGAAAGAGCAAGAGAGTACTAGAAGAAGGAGTTAGATAATATATCTAGGCAAATGAAAGTATTGGTATGTAGCTTGAAGAGGTCTAGAGCATAGGAAAGTCAATGAGTAGATGAGTATGGATGTGGAAAAGAATTATAAAATATAGATTAGCCAAAAAAAACATAAAAGAGAAAAGTCTTTGAAGAGCCAGTTCTCTTACAAATATATTATAACCATACTCCTTAATATTATTGTTCTAGTTCTTTTTATAGTGTTCAAAGCCTATAATATTATATTATGTGATATATCATGTAACCATAGTCATATGCCTCTCCATTAACTAAAAAAGGAATAAAAATAAAATAAAATCAATAAAAATAAATAGAAATAAAATACAATTGAAATAAAATCCAAGAGTTCAAGTATACTATAACAGGTTGTAACTTAGGCAAAGACTTGAGTAAGTGAGGAGAAATGATCAATTGGTAAAGCATAAAGATATAAGCTAGTATCTACTGTTATGATCAATGTCTCATAACCTCAGCATGGACTAGGGCTAAGGGTGATGATAACATGATCAGCTGTGCCAAAGTAGTCTCAGTCAGTGCCTCATATAGTAGGTGCTATGTCCTTGCTTTCTCCTCATGTTATATAACTTGATTCACATTATATATTATAGACACTATCCTTATGGTATTCAGTATATATAGCATAGATGTACTTCTGTATCTTTATGATTTACCAATTGCACATCTCTTTACTCTTTACTCAAGTCTTTGCCTAAGTTGCAACCCGAGCTCAGTCTAAGATCATAACATCTACTACTCTATATACCTAATAACTATGAGTAAACTATAAGATATCCATAAGTATACAATGAGGATATAAGGAAAATATAAAGAGAATGTGAAGAAAACATATAGAGGTTTCTACCACTATATGAGATACTAGCTGATAAAACATGAGTTATATACAAGGTGTAGTATTTATACATTATGAGATAAAACAAACCTTACATATATCCAAGTTATGTTATGCATGAGATAGTGATGTCATATCCCAAACTCCAAAACATATCTGAGACATGTTTGACTTCAATATGACATCAAATCTCTGTGGTTATTTGGCTTTATTTGTGCCCAAAACTCCATCAGTGGCTTAGTACTTTATAATAGACTTAATTTCATCAGAAGTCCATGGTTATTTTACATTATTTAAGTCAAAATCTGTGGTCATATTCATCTGCTTCCATTGTCTAATTATCTTCTTCAAACTCCACAAAATTACTTGAACTTTGAGCAGAGTTTTCCCCTCTCCAAATCTGAACTCCTATATAGTGTTTTACTACTGAAACACTTTCTCAGAGATCTGTTTTAGTTCCTTCTTTTGTTATTTTATGTATTTAAGACTGGTGATCACTTTGTAATAGCTAGCCTGATAATTGACTAAAGTTGATGCTAAATCTCTGGTATCAATGGTGATATGCTTTACTACTCTCCTTATAACTCCTTACAAGACTATCCTCTGAAATTGTGACCACATGGCTCATAGAAGGCATAACACATAAGTTGAGACCAAGGTCATTCAGACAAGTCTGCATCACTGAGCTCATTACATAGAGTTTCTACACTCTGTGCATGTCTAAGCTAACTCCACAGACTTTCACCTTCAAGTGCAAACCATGCCTAACAAGTGATTATAACATCCTTACATTTATTGGGGTTTCTACTACTGCTAGTAGTAATAGTGTTGTTGCTGTTATCTCAGTTTATATTGAGGAAAATACTACCGCTAAAAAGCTTATTTCTATTTCTCCTATCTAAGAACCTTACCTCTTTCTTTTCCTAATCTTATTTTCCTGCTAGCACTTTTATTTATATCTCTGTCTAGTTGCTCTAATAAGCATGAAAATATTCCAGTACCAAAGACTTTGTGTATCATTGACAGAACTATCCAATCACAATAAATGAACTATATACCATACTTAAAGTTAGAACAATAAAGCTTATACAATCCAATCAGATACAAAGAAAAGTCTTTCCCTTAGCCTAATCTCCTTCTCTTATTTTGACTTCATAATGTTCATGAGATGTAATTTAAGGAAGGTTGAGATATCTCTCTAGATAGTAGATAGTCTGTTGATGGCAGATAGCCTATTCTTGTCCTATTCTATCCTGACCTCTACTTCCTGCTTGCTCAACATTGTAAATCAAGTGCACAGCCTCAAGAGCATGCTCAATACATTGAATAAATACCTGATGTAGGTACTTAAACTCCATTCCAGATCAATACTAATAAGCCAGAGAGAGAACATAATACAAAGCACACATAAGGCCCTTGAGAACCTCAAACTTTAGACTGACTTGCTCTAGTAGCTTATCAAAGTGGTTGTCTTTGATCAGGATTTGTTTTTTCTTCTTTTGTAAATTATGATCACCCACAAACACTGATAAGGCCTCTTTCAGTGCTGGGGTCATTTCCCTTAGAACTCCTCCCAGTCCCAAGAACTTGATAATCAAATGGCCCAACATCCACAGAAACAATTCAATATCATGAATTGCAGTGTGTGCAGGCTTATTATCAAACATACAACTCATGAATGTAGATGTTCCATATGTGAGGATCAGAAAGGCTCAGATAACATTGCCCAAGAACATACTATGATGTGACCAGACTCAGCATAATGCAAATCGAATGAAGGAATATCATAATGCTAGAAGGAGGATGCACACACATACCTCTTTGCACCACCCCAGGTCATTGAATGATAGTGATCTGGTGTATACATTACCTTTTAGTAAATTAATAAAGTACTCATGTGCATCTTCAGGATTGCCCATCATCTCCTCTGCTCAGAATATAACTGACTTCTCAAAATTTTCAAGTAGTAGTTGGTGAAAAGATTTTTCAATCTTCTCATAATTACCAATAACCTAAGGCTCAAATTGCTAAGTGACCTTGCTGTGATCAAAGTCAATCAGATGGCCTACTCCATTGCTAAT
>JAJOHK020001163.1:0-15442 GCA_022457215.2 Leucocoprinus gongylophorus | reverse complement strand
ATCATAAGAGAACTTAGCAAGGAGTCCCCAATATATTGCTATCCTATTTATATAATAGATACATGGTTCATGCTAGCAATAAATAATCCTATTCTAATGTCTATGTATGTCATATGCCAAGTCCATTCATCCAGAAAATATATCCCTGCAGTAATATCATCTTCAAATTATACAAGCCCACCTTTCTCACAACACATCTTATAACAGTGCTGCAACCATCTGGGTATTCTGTCTTCCATGGTGGAGATACTCCTATTCAACTTGGTCTTCTATAACAAAGTTATCCCTGTCAGTGTCTCAACTCCGCTTGGGGTAATAAAGGCTTTACCACTGAAACTCTGAGCATCTCCTATAGTAGAAAGTTATATATAAGACTAGTAGTTACACTGTAATTTGCTAGTCTAATAATTAGCAAAAATAATTCTTATTAAACTCAATCTCTGGTGTTTAATGGTGACATACCAAATCAGCACCTACTCCTATCTCAGACTTCTCCCTATTATCTGAAGTTGTGATCACACAGCAGACACACAGCATAGCACATAAGCTAAAGCTAAGGTCATTTCACAAGTCTGCATATCTCTAAGTCTATTTTGCAGACTTCTACCACAGTGTGAACTGTACCTAACAGTATTATCAGACTATCAAGTCTGCTGTCACTTCTGAGCAGTTCCGTCTGCAAAACAATTACCTTTTGCACTTCAAGTCCAAAATGGCTTCCTTTCACCATAACTTTTCAACTTCAACTCCAGTCCTACTGCTTGAGACATCTTTTAATACTATCTCATATTTCAGCAACTATCTGGCTTATCTGCCAAATGCTCTATAATGTTCAAGATAAATTTACCAAAGAGGCCATTCATCTTCCTCTAGTACAATTCAACCTAGCCAAACAGTTTTGCCTGTTCCTGGCCCAAGTATCATTTCTGCAGACAACAATTCTAACTAGAAGGATGCTCCTGCTAATCCTATTACTAATAATACAGCTAATAAACCTACTTCTTCTACTCACTTATAGTCCAAACACCATCAGAGTGAGAATACTAATGAACAGTTGGCTGATGTACTTGGCCAACTTGTTAACACACTTAATTATAATTAGACTCCCAGTCCTAATACTAATGTAAGAGGAACTAAAGCCAGCATCCCTGACACCTTTAGCAGTACTGAGCCTAACAAACTCAATAATTTCCTGTTCCAATATCACCTATATTTCTGTGCTAACCTGGTGCAATTCAACATGGACATTGCAAAAATCAACTTCACAATGACCTATCTCACTGGAGTAGCCTAAGACTGGTTTGAGGTGGGCCTCAACCAGGAAGATCAGGGTATTTTTCAAGACTGGCTCTCTAGCTAGAACCTGTTTGTGGATGAGCTATGTCGACATTTTTGTCTCTTAGACCCCATCAGTGAAGTGGCCAACATGCTGGACAACATCTGCATGAAGCCTGGTAACAAGATTTCTACTTACAATGTAGACTTCATATGCTATGCCTCCTAACTAGGTTGGAGAAATAGTGTGTTCTGCTATCACTATTACTAGAAACTTCCCAATCAGATCCAGGATTCTATCTCTACTTGGAAATAAGGAAAACCCACCTTGTTCCAGGACATGTATGCTTTAGTGATGACTATTGATCACTGCTACTGGGAACATGACTGTTATGAGACGCTTTGGATACTAACAATTTTTATTTTATTTTATTTTATTTTATATTGATTTTGTTTTTTTTCTTTTAGACAATGAAAAGGCGTGTGACACCACAGTCACATGACAGGTCACATAATGTGACATCATAGGCCTAAAATGTGGGGGAAGAATCTAGAAGATGATGTTAGGGCATATATATACAACATGGTAGCCTTGAGTAGGGAATGAGGCAGACATGAGGTTGTAGCATGGATATAAGAGTAGGTGTAATTATTAGTAGTATGGACCATGTGTACTTTGTATATATAGGACTCTAATTTAGCAGAGACTTCTTATTAAGTTCTCTTGTGAACTACCCACAATATATCCACTTTGAGATTTAATCACTTGTGCTATTATTTGTCATTGTGATAAGTGGTTGCCACAACAATGACCATAAACACCACCATGCAAAGCAGGTAGAGAAAGAGGTCCTTAAGTCTCACCCTTGGAAGCAAGGAAAAGCTTCTATCTCTAGTCCTACCATGGCCTCCCAGAATAAGACAAACACATCTCCAGTGGCCTCATCTACCAAGAACTCTTTCTCCAAGTCATCTCCATCCCCCATTCCTAAGAAGCAATCCAATATTCCACAGGTGGACCTCTCTTCCAAGCTAGCCAGCAATGGCAAGTTGACCAGTGATGAGCACAAGAAGTGTCTCAAAAACAATCTGTGCCTCTATTATGGTGCAGGAGACCACAAGCTGGACTCCTGTCCCAAGAAGCAAACTACAGTCATACCCAAGGGCTGTGGTGCTTCAGCAACTGCTGATCCTCTGGCAGCTGCTTCTGAGAAGCCCTTGGAAAAATAGAGAGTAACCTTCAGGACTTTGCATAGACTGAGGGCTATGTTGAACTTCTCTGTGCAGCAATAAGTCCCATCTGACTCAACACATCTGCTCTTTCCGATCCTCATTCACCCTTTGTTTCCCTTACCTCTCTCTTGATTCTTGGTCAGGATCACCTTAATAAAATCCCATTCTGAGCTCTTATCAACTCTGGGTTTACTCATTGCTTTGTAAACTCTAAATTTGTGGATACTTACCACTTGAAGACTTCTACAACTCCTCCAGTTGCCCTTTGCTTGTTTGATGGTTCATCAAACAGCACTATCTCCAAAATTGCTAATTTGCCCATAATCTTTTCCACCAGTGATTATATAAATCTGGACTTCTATGTCACTCCACTTAATTCTTCCTGCTCTTTGGTCCTTGAATACAACTGGCTTGTCTAACACAATCCACTAATTGACTGGGTAAATGGGTTGATAAACTTCCATCCATCTTTGCAGGAAAATCTTGCTCCTTTTCACATTGTGGCCAATATACCATTAGCATCTCTATCCTTCCCAAACATTTCTCTACAATCATTGGATTCCACAGTTTCCATACCTGCATCTAAGACCTCTGTGTCTAACTCTGGGCAAACTAACATTGCTATCATTGATGCTGCAGCATTCTTGCATGCATCAAAACTCCCAGGCTCCCACAATTTCAAACTCTGTCTTTGCTCTTCAGACATTTGCACTAACTCTGCAAAATTTGCAGAAACTCCTAACCTTTCTAATGTTTCTTCCAAGTATCATGAATTCACCAATGTTTTTAGCAAAACTAAAGCTGAAGTCCTTGCTCCTCATTATTCTTATAACCTCAAAATCAATCTGGAAGAAGGTGCTCAACCTCCAGTTGGCCCTATATACTCTCTTTCAGCATCCGAACAAGAGGCTTTCAAGGAATTCATTGAGAAAAACCTCAACATAGGTTTTATTCAATCAACCTTATTTCTGTATGGTGCACTAGTCTTATTTGTTAAAAAGAAAGATAGTTCACTATGCCTTTGTGTCGACTTCCATGGTCTTAACCACATCTCCAAGAAGGATTGTTATTCACTTCCGCTCATCTCCAATCTGCTGGACTCATCTTGCAAATCTTGGGTTTACTCAAAGATAGATCTTTGCCATACTTACCATTTGGTTCACATTGCCAATGGTGATGAATGGAAGACTGCCTTTAGAACACATTACAGATCATTTGAATGGTCTGAAATGCCCTTCAGTCTTACTAATGCTTCCATAGCCTTTCAGCAATTCATAAATGATATTTTCTCCAATCTTTTGGATGTCTGTGTCATGATCTATCTGGATGATATACTTATCTACTTGAATAACATGTCCAAACATCACCAGCATGTAAAAGAAGTGCTCAAGCATCTCCACAAGGCTAGTCTTTACACCAAAGCAGAGAAATGTGAATTCTACTCCAAGTCAGTAGAATATCTAGAATACATTCTTTCATCTTCTGGCCTTACTATGTCTGACAACAAAGTAAAGATTATTCAAGACTAGCTGGAACCCAAGAAAGTCAAGGATATTCAATCCTTCTTAGGTTTTGCAAACTTTTACTGCCAGTTCATCTTCAACTACTTAGACATTGTCATTCCATTGACACACCTCACCTGGAAGGACATCTCTTGAAAGTTCAACTTCTTCTATCAAGATGCTTTCAACTCTCTCAAGAAAGCATTTACTTCTGCTCCTATTCTCACTCATTAGATTCCTAATGCACAACTTATCATGGAAACTGATGTCTCAGACTATGCTCTCACTGCAATCCTCTCCATTGTTAACAAAGATAATAAAGTTCATCCAGTTGCCTTTCACTCTCGCACTTTCACTATGGTAAAGTTGAATTATAACACATATGACAAGGAATTACTTGCTATCTTTGAAGCTTTCAAGATTTGGTGACACTATTTGGAAGGTCCAGTCTATCCTATTGACATTGTAATGGATTATAAAAACCTTGAGTATTTTTCTACTACCAAGATGTTAACCCAGAGGCAAGCATGGTGGTCCAAGTACCTCTTCCAGTTTAATCTTGTCATCAGGTTTTGCTCTGGTTATCTTGGCACCAAACTGGATACTCTCACTAGATGATGGAGCATCTATCCTAAAGGGGGGAATACTGGCTATGCCACAGTCAACCCTCACAACTTCAAGCCCATCTTCACTCAAGAACAACTTGCAGCTTCCATATGAACTATGGTTCTCCTTTTTTCTTCTCTCTATATTGCTACAGTCGTGGATCTGGACATCCTACATCAAGACATCCTTTTGGCTCTTCCTAGTGATCCAATCACTACAAAACACATCTCTGCAGATGGCTGGTGATCTATAGATCCAAATGGTCTACTCCTTCTTGACAACAGGATTTATATACCATCTGCTGGTAACCTCCACACATGTGTTCTCCAGTATAATCATGATCATATTCTTGCTAAATATTTTGGTCAAAACAAAATACTGGAATTAGTCTGCCATAGATACTCCTAGCCTAGCCTCTGTGCTGATGTACAACAATTCTGCAAGTCTTGTGTCACTTGTATGCAATCTAAGCCACAATATCACAAGCTCTACAGATCTCTCAAACAACTCCCCATCCCTAAACAACTATGGAATTCCATTTCTATGGACTTCATCAAGAAACTTCCATCATCCTCTAGATTTGACACTATTCTGGTCATAGTTGACTAGCTCACCAAGCAGGTGATTTTTATCCCTGCCCATGACACTATTATGTCTGTTTGTCCTTTATGTGTTTTCCAAATATGGCATTCCTTCCTATATCACCTCTAACAGAGGTTCAGAGTTTGTGTCAAACTTCTTCCAATCTTTAGGCACTGCTCTCGACATGTAGCTTCACTTCACTTCAGACTACCTGTTATAGTACGAGAGTATGGACAGACTTTAGGGTTAGGGTTAGTGGATAAGAATAGGACAGTAGTATATTATTAGTCTACAATGGACATAGGGTTAGGAGATAGGCACGTGACCTGGAAGTCATGTGATATAGTCTAGAGCAGTCTGGAAGGACTTAGGGTCTAGAAGGATCGGGAAGAGTCTAGATGGAGTTAGGGTTAGGAGATGATGTCAAGGGACATGGGTTCCTCATGGTGTACACATGGTGTGCACATGTACAGTGGAGATTAAAGGTATGATGTCAGGGCACATGTAGGAAGCATGGTGGTCTTATGGAAAACACATGTGGATGAGTAATAGGACATGAGGACGAAGCATGGACTTAATATAATGTTGTAGCACGGACCAGGACAGAACAGTATATATAGTGGTAGATAAAGTAGGAGCTCCTTATCGAGTTCTCTTGTATCAACCCAGTATAAGGTTTATTCTCTTAACCAACTCTAAGGTTTTGAGTCTACAACACTACCACCCTGAAGATGATGAACAAACTGAATACATGAATCAGACCCTTGAGCAATACCTCCATGTATATTGTAACTACCAGCAAGATAACTGGTCTAAACCCCTACCTCTTGCAGAGTTTGTCTACAATAATACTCCAAGTGCTACTGCCAGTGTTTCCCCATTCTTTGTTAATAAGAGATATCATCCAAACATTATTGTTCACCCTGAATGTGATATTGCTTCCTCCCGAGCCTGCGACTTTACTGTAGATCTTGATGAGTTACAGAGTATTCTCAAATCTCTGTGGTCCAACAGTGTTATCAGAAATCTACTGATGCATGACATTCTCCCACTCCTGATTTCAAAGTAGGTGACAAAGTTTTTGTCAAGGTTAAGTTTTTCTAAACTACTTGGTCTTCAAAGAAACTCTCCAAAAAATATCTCAGACCCTACGAAATCATTGTCCAGCCTAGTACTCTATCATTCACTCTCCGTCTTCTAGAGTCTATGCACTCTGTTCATCCAGTTTTCCATGTGTCCATACTCAAGCCTGCCACATCCAACACTTTCTCCAAGAGAATACAACTGGCTCCTGCTCCAGTCATAATTGACAGAGAACCTGAATATGAAATTTCTTGGATAGTGGATTATAAAATTGATCACCAATAGGCATGCAAACTCCTATACAAGGTAATCTGGCTAAAGTATGAAGACACTGGAGACGAATCCAAATAGATTCTCACATCTGAACTTACTCATGCCGCCAACTTGGTATCTGATTTCCATATTACATATCCTGCCAAGCCCAGTCCTCTTCCATTGTCCTGATCATACTATTGCATTTGTCCCTTGCCTCCGTGCATTTCTAACAGTGATTTCCTTCATTAATTTCTTAGTATATTCTGTCTACTCTTCTTATTAATCCCCAGCTTCAGCATACTTTTCAGGGTTTCTTTTCAAAACTTTCAAACTTCTTTTCATTTTAATTCTTGATTTTCTTACTTACACATTTAAATCACAGAAAATAAGAAAAATTCTATTAGTAAAACCACTATTCTAACAGAAGGCAAACAATAGAGTTCCTTCCTTCTGACTTTCCCCAGGGCCATTCTTGGACCTCTCTTTTTCATCTCCACTTTCCTCTTTCTTGTTCTCTCCTTCCAAGCCCTATCTTTGCTCTATCGCAATCCCAATCCTTTCCAACTAGGCCATGCTCTGTTCCTGACCCTTTACCAAGTCCTGGAGGGACTGTTAGACTCCTCAGTACTCTTCCATGAGTTCTCAGAGTGCTTTTTCAATGGTACTTAGAATCCCATCATAGATAAAGATCATAGCTAGGGGGTTGGTACTGATGTGGGGTTTACACCACTGCTTGAGAGTGATGAACCCAGCACATGTGAGAGATTGGCTATGAAGAAAAAATTATTAGAAAAAAAAAATAATTACTCACTTTGAGTGGTGTACACACACCTCTCATAGGGGTTAGTACCCTCTATCTTGACTGTGGCAACATCACAGTACTTCCCTTTAGCTTTCTTAGGGGGTCAATGCCCCTCCTCATCTCTGGAGGCAACTTCCTTGTACTTAGATCCTGCAACCTGGGACCTCTCAGTGCCTTCCAATAATGCAGTGTCCTCCACTATTACCTTGTCCCAGAGTTATTGGATGTACTTCAACTTCTTCTTCTTCTCTTCCACAATCCTTTACTTTTCAGTCTCTTCCTTGGCTTTGGCCTTCACCTCTCTCCTGGCCTTCTGAGCTGTACGCTCTACATGACAAGCCTCTACTGCCTCTTACAAATAAAGCAGAGACTGTTGCTCCTCCTCATGTCATTGCTATATTTCACAGTGCTGCTCCTTGAGCATTTCAGCATTGTTTTGAGAAATGTCAGAGAGGGTAGGGGAAGACATTATAATACAGAAGCAAGAGCAAAAAAGTTCCTTTCTATTTATGTATTGTTGACCTAGGTACTATCACAGGATTTTTGGGTAAACTCAATAAGACTTTGAAAGCTCAGTCCTAAGGGGGGAATACTGTCATATGCCAAGTTTATTCATCCAGAAAATACATCTCTGCAGTAATATCATCTTCAAATTATACAAGCCTGCCTTTCATTGTGGCTAGCCACCTTTCTCACAACACATCTTATAGCAGTGCTGCAACTATCTGGGTATTCTGTCTTCTATAGTGGAGATACTCCTATTCAACTTGGTCTTCCATAACAGAGTTACCCCTGTCAGTGTCTCAACACTGAAACCTCTGCTTAGGGTAATAAAGACTTTACCACTGAAACTCTGAGCATCTCCTATAGTAGAAAGTTATATATAAGATTAGTAGTTACATTGTAATTTGCTAGTCTGATAATTAGCAAAGATAATTCTTATTGAACTCAATCTCCGGTGTTCAATGGTGACATACCAAATCAGCACCCACTCCTATCTCAGACTTCTCCCTATTATCTGAAGTTGTGATCATACAGCAGACACACAGTGCAGTATATAGGCTGAAGCTAAGGTTGTTCCACAAGTCTGTACATCTCCAAGTCCATTTTGTGGACTTCCACCCCAGTGTGAACTGCACCTAACAATATGTTAGCCATAAGTATACCATATATACACTATGAGATGAACATACTATAGATATACATCTTGATATCATTCTTCTAGCTCCTTCTCCCAGAGTTTAGGCCTATGATCTCATATCATGTGACTTGTAGTCATATGCCTCTTCATCATCAAAGAAAATAAAGAAAAGAAAAAAGAAAAGAAATATTAAATTAAGGAAAATAGATAAAAAGAAAAGAAATATGTTAATGTCCCAGCACATTATAACAATTATCTCTAAACAATCTTGCTAACCCTTCTGCTGATGTTCTTTCTATTATTGCCACAAAATGTGTCATCTTAGACAACCTATTGCAGACCACTAGAATTATATCTTTCTCAGCTACTAACAGTAACTTTGTGATAAATTCTACTGTCAGATATGTCCACAGTTTTTCTGGCATCTCATTCAGCTTTAACTTCTCTGCTAGTATTTCCATTCTATTTTTTATCCTCTGACACATGTCATATTCTTTTATATACTGTTCTATATCTCTAGTTACTTCTGGCCACTAATAATTTCTTGTCACCAATTCCATCATCTTTCACTTTCCTTCATATCCTACTATTGGTATATTATAATACTACTGGATTATCTTTGTCTTCAACTCCTTGTCTTTCAGCATGTATACTTTCTCTTTAAAGCTTGCTACTTTTCTAATATTGATGAGATTACAAAGAATTTCATTCATCATAGTCTGAAATGTAGCTGGAGAGTTTGTCAATCCAGAAAATATCACTGTTGGCTTGAATGACCCTTTTGGAGTTGTGAATACTGCCTTCCACTCATCTCCCTTCTTTATTAATACATTATTGTAGCTCCATCTCAAGTCCATCATTATAAATACTTTCTTAGTACCTATATTCTCTACAATGTCCAAAATAAGAGGTAAAGGATAATTATTTTTAATTCTCTATTCATTAAGATATCTATAGTCCTGAACCATCTACTTCTTTCCATCCTTCTTTCCTACAAAGAATACTGGTGCCATTTGAGGTGACTTTGAGGGTTAAATATACCCTTTCCTCAATTATTCTGCCATGAACTCTTGCATCTTCCCTCTCTCTTCTCTTGACAGCAGATACACCTTCCCTTTTCTTGGTATAAACCCTTTCTTTATTTCAATAGCATGATCCCATAGTTTCCTTGTGGGCATTCTTTCACTGGCATTCTTGCTAAAGATATAAATTCACTTGTAGAATCTTTCTGATACTAGCATTTTTGCCTTCTCCTCTAACTTTGCTGCTACCTCTTCTTCATTCCATGTCTCCCATTCTTGTGCTATTCTCTTTACTTCCATTGTCTTCTCCTTTTTTGGGTTTTTTTTTCTTTTCCTCTTCCTTCTTCTACTTCTTCTCCTCTCATTTCTTCTCTTCTTCTTTTTGTTTTTCCCATTCTGATTTTCCTTGTTTCAGCCTCCACTACTTTTCACACTCTTCTGGACACCTCATCATCTTTACTTCTCCTGTTCTCCAATTGGTTTCAGAATTGTAATAAGCAAGCTATAGCATTTCCAAAATTATGCTCCACTTTTGTCCTTCTATCACATCAATCTTTATTCTTTCTCTATATCTCTAATAATAAATATTTATCTCTACTATATTTTCTATTAGACCTTTCTTGTTGAATGTTCTATCCACATTTCTTACATAAATTGGTCTTTCTATTTTGTTCATCTTGAACTCCTGCCTTCTTGAAAACTCCAAACTCATGACTAACTCCATTGCTCCACTATCTAATAATACTTACTTCTACTGTTACTTCTTCCTGCATATCAATTCTTTCTAATCTAATTTTTACTGTTACTTCTCTTAATATGTTCCCATTGTTCAGATCACAGCAAGATATATTATCCATTACTCTAGAGAGTATTACAAATCTGTCATCACTACTATTAGAACCTAATCAAGAACTATTAGATTCTTGTCCCTATTTAAATTATTTTGTCCTTGTCTATTCTCCTTTCCCTATTATTTTCATATTCTAGTCTTCTTCCTTCCCCAATTCTGCCTTCTGTTTCCCTATCCTTGCAGTATCTTACTATATGTCCAAATCTCATACAATTGTGACAATTCATATTTCTATAATCTACCTTCATATAATATGGGTTGCATAGTATGAATACCACCTACTGATTTGGGCAAACTATAACTGTATTTGTTCTCTCTACTTCTTCCATTGGTACAGGCTCTGTCAATACCTCTTGTTGAGGGTCCTTCTACCTCCTTGGTCATACTTGAGGCTATGGCATCTGCTGCTGTTGTATTCCTATTATATTTTGCCTTGAAGCTGGAGCTCCATTATCTCATTATTCTCTTAACCTCTTCTCATCTACTTTCCCTTCAATTCTTATTCAAATTTATTACTCTTTCATACCATTGTTCAATGAAGCTTGGTTGGCACTCTGACTCCATAAGTCTTTGCCATATAGTCCTATTTATGCTCCTTTTAAATTCTTCCACTAAATGTTGTCCCTCATACCTACTTCCTCTTGCTATTCTTCTAAATTCTTGTACAAACTCTTTTATTGTCTTTCCTCCTTGTTCCAACCATTTTAACTCTGCTACTTTTACTGCTTCTGTCAGAGTTAAAGACAATAAACTTTATTTATTTCAATTTTCTTCCTACTCTTATCTTTCTTTTCCTTTACTTTCTATGCTTGGGGATCTAGGATTAGGGTTTTGCATAATATTACAATCACATGATATGTCACTTATAGTACATAACACTGTCATAGTCACATGGTCACAATGAAATAATATAGAAGGTTCTAGTATAATGATATCACATAACATGTTTAACACATGGTCATTTAGGGTAGGCTAAAAGTAGTAGAGCATGGACTATTAGTGTTTAGTATATAAGGTAGATAATCTTGTACAGAGTCCTCTATCAAGCTCTCTTATGTTAACCCAATACAAGGTTCATTTGCTTGATCAACCTTAAGATCTTGAGTTTGTAACAGCTTCTTTATCTCCTTCTCTAAATTCTTTTCTTAAATCTGCTAAAAACTTCTTTGTTATCTCATATTTCAATACTCCTGTCTTCAAATCCCCTAATATGTTCTCTTTCCATATATCTACTGATTCTCTCTGTAAATATGACAATATCCACTGAATTTGATTTTTTACTATATCTCTCCTCATCTTTATTTTTATAAACAATTTATATGCTATCAGAAACCCTGAAACTTTTCCTACTGACCCATCAAACACTTGTGGCTTGGCCACTTCTATGTTTGATCTTATATTGGGTCTGAGTATCACTTCTGTGTTTGATCTTATATTGGGTCTGAGTATCACTTCTCCTACTCTCCCTGCTACTAGCAACAGTGCCTAGATTTATACCTACATGGCTGTAAGTTATTTCTATTGCTGTCAGATTAATTTGTGTCATGTTGACTCATATTATAAGGTGGTGAGAAATCAATTGGTGATAGAGATAATGAAGGTGGTAGTGGTGTAAAAGATAATGACTCATATACTAGTATTAGTTTTCTTTTTGGACTCATACTCACTCCTTGACTCAATCTTGGTAAGGGCTAGTGGCACTCTTCTTGTCCACATCATCCTGTCTACTAACTACCTATGCTATCAACTACTATTCCAATCAAAATGTAAATAATTTTGTCTTAAGAAAAATATTCTACTCTAGATGGAACCTAAAGGGTACCTGTTGTTTCTCTATATATACAGGCTACAAGGGAGCACTGTAACATGAGGCTTCTACTATGAAAGTTAACTATTACATCTACACAAGATAATACATCTTACTGTACCAATAGGCTTTAGTACAATAAAATGGCCAGATTTCTTTTATCCAACTTAACTAGTATACCTTTTAAGCCTAGGGTCTAGCTATTCTTCTTGACTAAAAGACAGTGTTGCTCTCTGGTCAAAGATGATAAGAAAGTAAAGAAAGATGATAAGAAGGCCCTGTGTTGGGTAGTCCTGGTATAGAGAATCAAGTTCTAATATTACAACTCAAAGATCTTAGAGTGGATCAATAAATAGAATCTTGTATTAAAGTTAACACAAAAGAACTCAATAGAGAACTCTGTACAGGATTGCCTATCTTATATACCTAAAACTAATAGTCCATACTCTACTGCATTAGCCTACTCTAAATGACCATATATATAATATGTTGTGTGATATTATCCTTCCAGAATCTTCTACCATATTCTATCATGATAAATGATCATGTGACTGATGTGTGACAATTTGTGGATGTTATATATGACACCATCCAACTTAAATCTTCTCTACTTATCCTACTCACTCTCTTATTATTCTTAACTAAGGATAACACTACCCAAAGTTCAGGAAAATTGCCAAACTCTAGGCATAAGAAGTATATTAGCTAGGCAAGAGAAGCTTAGCTATTTATTTTGCATCAAAGCCCACTGGTACTTAGTAGATATAAAATCTTTTATAGACATGCTAGATAATATTTTTCAAGTAGTAGCTCTATGCTGAAGAATCTTCTTGTAATCTATCTATACAGAAGAACAACAGTGACTCTTTAGATATTGTCTAGTGTAAAACATCCTTCTTAGAACAAAATAGTTTACAATTTTCTAAGGCAGTAGTTGGTTATCTAGATAGTTAGTAGACAGTATAAGATGGAACTTAAAGAGAGCCCACTAGTACTTATAGAGATTAAGTCAAGTTCTAATTACAAGTTAGAGAGAGAAACCAGTACTAGTTTCTGCTCTACCCTTTTATATACCATTATCTCCCACATCTCCACTATTATTACCAACACCAATCAATTCTTTCCCTTTTTATCATAATATGAGCTAACATGGCACAATTAATTGTAAGCTAATAATCTGGCAATAATAGAAGTAGCTTATAGCAATGTAGGCATAGATCTAAGTATTGTCAGCAGCAGTAGCAAGAGAGGCAGTGGTAGTCTTCCAATCCAACACTAGATCAAATATAGAAGTAGCCAAGCTACAAATATTCAATAGGGAAGCAAGTAAGATTTCAGGGTTTTTGATAGTATACAGATTATATATTAGGATAAGAATGAGAGATGTAGTAATAGAGAAGCAGATACAATAGGTTTTATCATATATATAGGGAGGGTTGGTGTTATGACCTATTCCTCAAAGGTTAGAGGAAAAGTATACTCATATATAGAGTGATACAAGAGAACTTAATAAAGTTTCTACTACAGAGTAGTCTACTTTATATATCTCTAGGAGTTGGTTTATATACTTCCAACCTACTCTAAAACTATGCCTAAATTCTTCTAATAATTTCTATGATATTCTACTAAGTTACATGAATGTGTGACTGTGACTGTGACATTTGTGACCATCACATGTGTAATGTAACATCATACTCTTAGCTAAGTCTTAAAAAGAAAATAAGAAAACTAAATTATAAAAAAAAAAGAATCATGAAAGACTAGAAAAATGAACAATAACTAAGTCTACTTAGAAGATTTCTAACAGTTGGCAAATATATAGAAGAAGAATATTATAAAGAATTTAGAAAGTGAGAGTTTGAGTTATGTAATAGTTAGAAAGTTTTTATCAAACTTGAAGGAAGAATTCAGTGGAGGAGATAATGAGATAATGAAAGTGGCAGAACTAAGGAAAGTAGAGTAAAAGAGCAAGACAATAGAATAGTTTGTATAGATATTCAGAAGAACAGCAAGAGGTAGTAGGTATAAAAGAAGACTATTAGTGGAAGAATTCAAGTGAGAAATGAACAGAGTAATTAGAAGAAAGTTGATGAAAGCAGAATATTGTCCTAAAAGTATTGAACAGTAGTATAAGAGAACAACAAATTTGGATAAGCATTGGAAAGAGAGTAAAAGAGAAGAGAAGAGATTAAGAGGAAGGAAGGAGACTAGAAATCTAGTACCAAGGATGAACACTGAAGAAGTAAACAGACAATAGGTGTCATAGCCTTAAGTATGGCCAAGGATGTAGAAGATCCACTAGTAGATACTGTTCTGATAGAAGAAGTGGAGAGAACAAATACAACCATTGTATACTTGCAGTAGTAGTAGACAGGATTTGTGCCAAGATATGACTCATATGCAATAGATATGGACTGTAGAAGGAATTATTGTAGTTGTGAAAGATTTGAAAATTTGACAAGGAATTATAGAAATTAGGAAATTGTGAAAAGAGAGAGAAGATTGGAATATGGAAATAATTCAAACAATGTAGCTAATTGATATAGGGAAGAGAACCTGGTAGTTCTTGACTAGGCTCTAGTAGTAATAGGTTTGCAATGCTCAATAGAGTAATGGGAAATATATCCTGCTGTAACCTTGATAATGGAAACATGTTGAGAGAAGTTATGATGAATATTGGGCTGGAAATAATTGATACTTAGGAAGAAGTGATAGTAGAAGTGTTGTCAGACAGTGGAGCAACAAGACTTGTTATGAGTTTAGAAAATAAAAAGACTAATATATGTAAGAAATATAGATGGTTTTTTTAAATAAAGAATCTATTGAGTATATAATAGAGTTAAATATTTATCATTAGGTATCACAAAATGAACTACTCACTTATGTGTAATATCTGAACTTGAGGTACACTTTCAGAGGTTTAGGAGTGATTCAAAAGTTCAATAATGATGACAATGATGATTAAGATCAATACAGATAATAAAGGATAAAAATTGATGAAAATTGATATTGTTAAGTCTGAGGTTTAATTCTCAGACACAGAGATATATATACAAAAGAGTGATGGTCTGTGTGCAAGCTATTTCTATTACATGATCAAAACTTGTACCTGGGAGCTGTCAGGCTAATTTTAGAAGATAACTAATTATATCACTATATTAATATGCTTGTATTGCTATAAATACTTATTGCTATGAGATATACTATATATCATCAGAAACAGTTTGGTGGGCACTTTTCAATGCAAGTTCAATTGTGCAAATCTGTCCAGCCATTCATGAGAT